>JAVEOB010000301.1:0-261151 GCA_039566865.1 Aurelia coerulea | reverse complement strand
AAGGAACCTAAGAAACAGTATGCTCACTTTTTAAAGGTTGAGAAACCATGCTACCTGGATTGAAAATGCTAAGAGCGTTTTGTGATTTGCAGCCTCAATTTTCCTAGGTCACTCGAAAATGTTTGCACCGTGTAGTAAACTAGTCTTAAGAAACTCCAGAAATTTAAGAAACTCCAGAATTGTGTTTGAGAAGCACTAGGAAAGTTTTAAAAGCAACATTCAAGAACATCTTGATAACACTGTTGTTGACCCTTTATTTTTGAGTAATATTCACGAAAGTTATGTCTTCATTGAGCACGCTACAACTCTTTTCCTTGCTTGTTGAACATTATGCTGTATGTCAAGGAAAAAATGAGTGGCAGTGGTGAAAACTATATCACAATTCATGCAGCTAAAAATGAGAAACAAATTAAGAACATTTTCACACTAAGAACCAGAAATTTTCATGTGGGATATTTATGAAACTTTTAGCACTATGAGCTGATCCAGGTTTCTAATATAAGAAAATTGTGTGTTGACATCATCCTGCTTTGGGTGTGATAGTTGTTTTGAGATCTTCATAGGTACTTTGGGTACCTTTTCAACAAAATATAACGAAGGTTACAATTCAAGAGGTAAATATTTGAGAAACTCGTAAAGAAATTTGAAAGCAAAATTTAAAAAGAGATTGGATTTAGACCACAACAGTTAGTTTCTTCAATTGCTTTTTATTTGTTATGTTGATGGGCCTAAAAATCAGTCTTTCATTTTGGCCCGACTTTGGCCACTGTGACTCCTTTGACAGATATTGAAATCTTAAAAATTATATATAATGAATGCAAATTCTAGAACTACGGCTTCAGAATAAGAAGTCGTTATCTCTTCCTAAAGGACTGTGATCCTCGCTCCATCCACGAAACGGGCCTATAGTATAGTACTTACTGGTGAAACGAAATGTTTTTCTGGCCAGGACGCAGCTCTTTGTCCGGATTCCAACGCTTTTTGCAGCCAAATTCAGTGAAAGAGACAACCATTTTTCAAACTAGTTGGACGATCTCTGAAAATAAAGCTACAAATTCCCAATAACTTGTCGAGGAATTCGGAGAGTCCAGTCCACTGCGATCCACTGTTAGCTTGGATTTCCCGCGGCTTTTTGCCAACGTGGTGCTACCATTTTGGTTCCCCATGGTTGTTACGCATCACGTGACCTACCACGCATTCTAGTCCTTCTATTTCTATGTCATGAAACGCCTCGATTTCTTGTTTCGGCTTGCCTCGTTTTGCATCCGTGCCAGTTTGGGATCGATCCAGTCGTTTACACGAGGCTCCGGATCGATCCTAAACTGGATCGCACTGGCAATCGATCCCAAACTAGCGCAGATAGCGAATCGATCCCGAGCGATCCCGTGTAAACACAAGGCCGATCCGTACCAGTTTGGGTTCGATCCCGTTCTTGATCGATCCAGTTTTCTCTCGTGTAAACGGGGTCTTGGTGGCGTATCAACCAAAATAATGTAGTAAATGCTGCTGTTTCCGTTACAGATGGATCAAATAGAGTCGTTTGCAATGAATCTTCAATGGCAATCTACCTTGATAACCGGACACAGCTGTTCGATGGTTCATCGATAACATTGAATGATACAAGTTGTAAAGCCAAACAGTACCCCCCAGATATGGTGCATGGACTGGTTACCGCGTATGACAAATGTGGTACAACCACAACGGCGACATCGACGCATATTTCTTATGAAAATGAAGTAACGTGGACATATGGAAATACTTCTTCAGCAGTTGTCCGATCAACCGGCAAAAAGATTAAATTTAGTTGTTCATTTGATCGCAGCAAAAATACATCAATCATTCATTTAGAGCCAGTGAAAACATTAATTACTTCCACAGAAGGTAACATTCTTTGCTGTTTTAGAAGATTTTTATGAAATTTAAGAAGGTTCAGTTTACTTTAAATTTTGGTTTAATTTTTAATGATTTTTAATGATGCTATATGGCCAAAGAATGACGATTTACGTTGAGCAATCTGCTTTAATAGATTTGGTTTTTCTTTTACTCTGTCAAATATCTCTTTGTTCGTAACTTTGTTTATCCAGCTGAATTTTAATATTCTGCGATAACACCATGTTTCAAATGCATTTATCCTTCTTGCAGCTTCTTTACCTATTGTCCATGCTTCACAACCGTATGTTAACAGTGACATTATATACGTCTTCAGTAACCTTTTCTTGGTGTTCGTATTGATATTGCTTTTCATGAGTTTCTTTAATTCCCAGAATGATTTCTTTGCTATTCCTATTCTCCTTTTGATTTCTTGTAAACATTTAGCATCTTCCGTAATTAGTGTGCCAAGATATTTATATTGCTTTACTTGCTCTAATGCCACCCCATTTGATTTTGTTACGATTTTCGTCCCTGGCTGTTTTTCCATGACCATAACCTTGGTCTTTTTCGCATTCAACTCCATACCATAAGCTGTACAACTTTCATTTATCTTATCAATTAATCTCTGTAAATCTTTTTCCGTGCTAGCTAGCAATACGGTGTCATCAGCAAACCTTATGTTATTGATAACCATTCCATTCAATTCTAACCCAGATTCATCTTGTAGGGCATCATTTATTAGTTCCTCGCTGTACATATTAAAAAATACTGGTGACAGAACACAACCTTGCCGTACACCTTTCTCAATCTTAAAGCTGCGTGAGTCTTCTGATTTACCTCTGATTTGTGCAGTTTAAGACCAGTATAGATTTGATATTAGCCTTATTTCCTCTGGAGGCACCTCGTACTTTTTCAACACTTGAATTAATCTACTATGGTTAACTTTGTCAAATGCTTTTTTGTAATCGATGAAGCATGCAAATATTTTCTTGTTTTTACTGACCATTCTCTCTGCAAGTATCCTTATTTGACCTGTTGCATCTCTTGTTCCTCGACCCTCTCTGAATCCTAATTGGTTTTCACTCATTCTTTTCTCAGCAAGTGGAGTTATTCTTCTCTTTAAAATGTGTAGTAAGATCTTAGCTGTGTGTGATATCAAGCTTATTGTTCTATGTTCTGCACACTCTTTTGTATTGGCTACTTTGGGAAGCTGTATAAAAATTGATTTGAGAAAATCTTCAGGTTGAAGGCCTGTATTATAACATTTATTGACTATCAAAGGGTATTGGCTATCAAAGACTATCATTTATTGACTAATATCATGGGGTAGTCATTGCCTTTCGCTCCCCATGGTATTGTACCTGTATTGTCGCATAGTAATTAGCATTAGGTATAGTAGAATGTAAAATACATTTTAAAATTTTATATTCGAAAAAAAAACGTTGTACCGGTACAGTGTAAACATGGTCCAAATTACCATTGGTCACACAATTCACAACATGTTTGATATGAAGCTTTGACTTTATTTTTAGACGAGGAAATTACATTTTTGAAATCATCGATGTTACTGATTTGTTTCATTTAAGAACCAGGTTGTATCCATTTTTCTTTTTAGTTGGTTTTGGAACATTTACAGTGTCATTGGCGATGTATAAAGACAATACGTTCACAATGCTACAAAGCATTTTCCCCGCTGCTGTTAAATTCGACCAAAGACTTTACTTCGAAGTGCAGGTTGGCACAAATAACACTAACCTTATTGCTTTGATTAAGAAATGTTCTGCAACACCAACAACCGATAGAAATCATGCATCAAGCTACGATCTTATAAGAGACAGGTTTGTTGCTCTTAAATCACATTTGATTTCATAATTATAAAAATGTCACTACCGATTGGAGAAGGCTCGTGAAAAATGATAAAGATTATTGAGTGTAGGACAAGGACGATACGTCGATGTGTCAAACAAACATCAATTAAAGACAACTTTTTGTCTTTCAAATTGTACCAACATCAATCTTACATCATCTCAGAGCCTATTTCCTCCTGATTTCAAATCTGCAATCCAGCTTCTCGTGAACTGTAGATTTGAAATCGAAAGGAACTGAGCTCTTGGTACATAATAATGATAATAATAACAATGATAATAATCAATTTATTTACAGTTGTTGTGAGCAATGGCTTTAAACTAATGAATGTCAACTATCTCTGTTCAGTTCAGTTCAGTCCATTCATTTTAAATTCCATTGCATACAAACATCCTAATATTTAACAACTTGCAACAATAAATAACTACCTATCAAATTAAAAAGACAATATAATACACATAAAGTAAGAAAAATATCTTACACTGGAGCATTTGTATGAAGGGAATTCTTAAGGAGGACCTCTCTCAGTTGCTAAGCTAATCGAGGAGAGAGCACCCCCTCTTTCAGAAAAAGAAATTAATAAACTATGGGTAAGTGGTGACTATCAATAATCTGCTGTAACAATTATGTTCAAATTGAAATTTATCTATAAATTTAACAGTACTTAGGATAAATGAATGATCAGATTACGACATCCACATGAAGACACGTCCGTTCGCTTGCTGTCATGATGCAAAAAAGTAAAGTAATAAAACGTAAAGATACATAATCTAAGCATAATCTAAGCATAACTATATACATGAATCTATGTACACATCATCTGCAGATTTTGCAGCTGCACATATCTCCCTTCCAGCTCTGAATCATTTTTTCGAATGGCTTTGGGCTTTAAAAACTGTTTGTCATGTCCGATACCGTGTTCCACAAAATGGTTCCTCTAAAAATGACCCTGCGTCGTTTTATGAAGCTGCATGAGGTTATTTGTTGGCCGGTTGAATTGAATCCTTTGGTTTTGAAGAACCCAAACATGAAGAAGGGGCAAGCGGCATTTATGCATTTATATATTTCAAGCAATAGTCTTTGCAAATTTTGCAGTGGATTATTAGCTCACGTTCTGAAATCTTCAAAAGTTGCATCATATTGTCCCTATATAGAGCTCTTAGTGCACGTTTATGCAAACGGTTGATTGTGTTGTTTGCGGTCTGTCCACAAAACATCCAAATTAACCGGCAGTAGTTGCAACTTGAAAGAACAAATGTACGGAAGAGTATTTTGATGGTAGAGTATTTCGAAAGTCCAACTTTGAATCAATCGTAACTCCTAATAGCTTTACTGTGTCAGTATAAACAACAATGTTTCCATGTATGTCAAGACAGAATCTTTTGTTCTGTTTGAGACCAAGAAACGTCATTTGAAATTTATCCGGGTTTGCTCCCTGTTGTTTTCCCTAAACCGGCAGATTGCATTTTCAATATCAAACTCAATACACGCAATTACTTCTTCGATATGTTTGCCACATGCAAATATTGCATTATCATCAGCAAAGTTGCATACCTGGGAACTCTTTATGGCGAACACAAAATCACTGATGCATTTATTGAACAATAATTAGGGGCCAAGAACTGAGCCTTGAAGAACAGCAGATACAGTGCACTTCCAGTCACTAAAAGTACTGTTTATCTTAACGCTTTGTTCTCAATTTGAAAGGTGTTCTAAACTCTTGTTATTGAAGCCATCGGCTGCCATTTTGCTGCAAGTAAATAATTACTAAATCGATCATAAGCCTTCAAAGATTCATTAGCACTACTCCTACAATGCTTGACTGATCGATTGTTCTGCGGAACATCTGACAAAACCTCCTGCTCTCGCATTCCAGCGAAAGACATTATTTAGTCCATATGCTTATTAGAGTACGACAGTCCTCAATTGAAATGTTTGAACTAAGACGTACGTGGACGAGAATAAAACGTAAAAAAGACGAATCTTGCTGCTTATTGTAAGGTTTGCCATCATACCTTTATTTTTAGGCCATTACACATGTGTCAGCTGTTGTGGTGGGCAACATTTATGGCCAGCATTTGATGTTCCCATATTTGTTGATCATGCTTAGTGCGCACGAGCACGCAAGCTCATTTAACATTTTTCGTCACGCTTCGACCTATTCGGCTCAGGCTTTTCTTGTCCATTTCAAGTCGTTTGGCCATACTGTTGACAAGTTTCAGCATTATTCTAAATTTTGCATTCGTTGCACAAGTTTTCATGGCAAAAAATATATTTTCAAGAAACATGAAATCTTTTTAAAGAAATTGATCATTTAACTGGAAATGGGTGTGAACAAAACTTTGCCCGATTGGGTCTATTCATCTTGATATCTCAAAGTGAACGCGTGATTTGAAAGACCTATTTTGATTGGCTAGATTCCATTCAACATCATGGAAGGAATGAACATGTTCGTTCGCTGGAAAAAGTATGCAAGCGATAACACGATAAAACATTTTATGGGAAACAATGTCGGCATACATGTTGCTAAAATTGTTGGCCCACTTTTTGTCACGACCAATGATTCTATTTACTTTACAGATGTGCTTCTGATACGACAGTTCGATTCATTTCTGCGACACCATCGCACAACATGAGATTCAGCTTCATGTCATTCAAGTTCTACAGGTACAGACAAGTTTATCTACATTGTCAAATTTTCATGTGTCACAAGCACTCATCTGCCTCTCGCTGCTCATCTGGTTGTCAAGGAAACAACATCAAACGAGTTCGAAGATCGGCATCGTTCGAATCAGAGGGAATAGGATTGAGGTCGCTGCGGAGGAGAGACAGCGAGGAACAAGAAGTAAAGAATTATCCACCTTCAAAAACATACAGTCTGAATATTGGACCTTTTATAGAAAAAGAAGATACAGCAACCGGTAAGTCGTTTATTAATCAATAAAACTCTAATTTGAAATTCGTTATGCTTTATTTGCTAAGCGCTGGCAATGATCCACCAATTTCTTGGGAAGGAAGACAAGAATAAAAGAATTTCGTACCCTTCATTTGTCCAGTTCTCTTATCTGCATCACTGTCGATCATTTGAATGAAAATGATCAGTAAACTTGCAGAGCTGTGTGAATTTTTCAAATCTCGGTCATAAGTTAATTCATGGTGGCCTAAGCAGTATGCAACATTGTATGCAGAAGTTACCAATCTTCCTCCCTCAAAGTGAAATTAATCAACAGAGATACAGATATGATAGTTGGCATGGGTAAAACATCGGTGCACAGTTTTCCATGGTTTACACAGAGTCAATGTCTAGAGTAGTTTTGCCCATTATACCCGGTCACCCATCATGGCCGATTAGCAAGAGCACTGAAATTTCAGGGAACTGGGGACTAGTAGTCAAATTGCAATTACATGGAGAATCTTCGCTGACATCATTGTAATCATGACTTGACCTTCATTATACACATTGTATGCTTTAGGTAGATATGCACTCAAGGTGGCTCACAACTGAAAATTTCGAAATCACTGAACAGTGATAAGGTGGGTGGCTCAATACCAAGTAAAAAGAAGTTCAAAACACAATTAAAAATTGGTCAAGGTGGCTTGCTACTGAAATACATTTCACACTGCTACACATATGGCGTCCTATCGCTCATGGTGTGACTCGCTTGCAATTCTGCCATAATGGGCAACGCCTCCCCTATGTAAAGTTGATTTATCTGAATTGCACCAGTTCATTCCGTTTTTTCCTCAGGGAAGTAGCATCAATGCTGTGGGGCTACATTTAAGAATCATTGTTTAGAGGTTCTTTAGCTAACTCTTTTAACAAATACAACCCATGTTTGTGTATTCAACACTGAGGATATTTCTTCCATAGTAAAGGTACCTGGGGATGGGGGGGGGGTTCTTCCATAGTAAAGGTACCTGGGGATGTGCCGCGAGCAAGGGTATACTTTTTCGGACTTCTAGTCTAGCCAAGGGTATACTTTTTTGCAATTTTGGCCAGCAACGGTCTAGCCAAGGATATCATTTTTGAAAACATTGGTCTAGCGAACTGTCATGATCTCATATTTGGCACAAATTTGACGATATTGGTCGAGGAAATGGTCAAAATTGGTCTAGCCAAGGGTACCATTTTCGTAAAATTTAGTCTAGCCAACGGTACCCTGTTGAAGATGCTCGCGGCAGACCCCTACCCAAAATTTAGCCAAGAACCCCCCCCCCCCCCCCGCGTGGATAGAACATATATCAGGAACTTTCAGGCAAGAGATTAGTTACTATCATCACCAAGTCTACAATTTTTAACAACTATGCCTCCCCCCCCCCCCCCTACTGAGGAAATCGGTCAGAGGAATTATTTTTACTGCAGATTAATGCAACTTTTTAATTATATCACAATGTATTCAATCGCTAATTATATCACAATATATTCAATCACTTTAGATACTGCCAAGCACGGGGATGTCCAGAGCTTGCTTACCTTGTTTAATGGCATCATTCTTCTCACTGCAATCTTAGCCATAATTTTAGGCTTCTTCGTCGCAAAGGAAATTGTTAAAAGACGAGAAGGAAAGAAACAACAGGATGAATTTGAAAAGAAGCAAGAATATTTGAATCAAGTATTTTAACTCAATCCAATAATGTAATAAGCACCACACAAGCACATCACATACACCTATAATGACCTTGGCTCGACCTTGGCAGTTACGACATTTGATAGAATTGTATTGTTTGAATTTGTATTTTTCCCAGTTTAGATACACGGGATGTCTCATGGAAATTCTCCCAGGTTTGCAACAGGATCTATCAACTTAGGGAGTAAAGTAACAAATTATGCAGTTTTAATGAAGCTGAACTTGATTTTTTTACAGCGTCTGTTTTTCAAAACTTCTCAAATCCTTGACGGGTTGATTCAAAATTAAACCGACACAATTCTATGTTTTCCATAATCTTAAAAACTTGCCCCCATGCAAGATGCGTAGATTCTCTGCTTGATAATACTCAGGACTTTCAGCATGAAACTTATCAGATGGTTCTTACTTTAGATATTAGTTCTAACTTCATTCAATTAGAATAATGCTCACTTCCCAAACGGCAAGGAGGCAATGGATCAACATCCATGCACAGTTATCCCAAGGCTGCCTACCGTGTATGAATTGTGTTAATTCGCAAGTCCTGTTTCGTGACATAGTACACAGTTACATGGAGCAATTGTTGTCCTGTTATGCTCCGTACGATGATTTTCAAATTTTAGCGACCGTCAGTGTTGACCAGTCAAAAGTTGCGCTGTGTCCTGTGATCATCTCTTGTGACAGTTGATTTCTTATTACATAAACAGCAGAATTTGAAACCACCAAACTACTTTTGCGTCATATTGAAAGGACAGCAATTACTCTGTGTTCTATTTCACGAAACTTGACTGCAAACGATCACAATCCAATCAAAGTAGGCGCAATTTTTTATGCCAGAGGAATTGTTAGGGACCGTCCAAAGCGATCGGTCTCCTAGATAGCAGCAATTGGGGAAAAACGGCTATAGTGGTCCATATATGTATTTGGACCACGGGGGGGGGGGGGATTCTTCCATAGTAAAGGTACCTGAGGATGTGCCTTGAGCAAGGGTATACTTTATCGGACTTCTAGTCTAGCCAAGGGTATACTTTTCTGCAATTTGGGCCAGCAACGGACTAGGCAAGGGTATCATTTTTGACATTATTGGTCTAGCAAACGGTCATGATATCATATTTGGCACAAATTTGACAATATTGGTCGAGGAAATGGTCAATATTGGTCTAGCCAAGGGTACCATTTTCGTAAAGATTGGTTCAGACAATGGTCAAATTGGTCTAGCAAAGGGTACCATTTTCGTAAAAATTAGTCTAGGCAACGGTACCCTTTTGAAGATGCTCGCGGCAGAGCCCTACCCAAAATTTGGCCAAGAACCCCCCCCCCCCCCCCCCGTGATTTGGACCCGACAAGGAACTTGAGAAAATGCAGTGCTTTGCGGCATTTGCAGTAACTGGTGCTGGGAGAGGCACCAACAGGCAAACACTTTGCGAGGAATTGGTTTGGGAAAACCTTAATACAAAAGGGATGTTTATATCATTTTTCACCCTCAAGGTAACGTCGTCTCTCGTGTATCTTTTTGAGGAAATTTCTTCTGTGTGCGATATCCAGGAGGGCTTACTGCACTATTGGGTCAGACGGGGATGTGCGCCAGTTTTGGGTAGTTTTTTACCTGAAAATTCTGGGATTGGGCAATAGTTTCCCTGGAAAATTTTTGTGATTGGGGTATATTTTCACTTAGAATTTTTTGGTATTGGGGCAAGGGCGCCTACCTTGTAGGAAGTGTGTTTATTCCCGGTACTGTACGCGTAGTAATTGGTGTCCTATGACCCAGTCCTGTTAATCTGTGTAGATTTTCAAATTCTAACGTCTGTTAGAGTTGACCAATCAAAAATCACGCTGTCTGATTCCCTGTGGCCAGATCGTATAACAGCTGATATCGTGTTACACAACACCAGACTTTGAAACCACAAAGTTACTCATACGTCATCTTGAGAGGACTGACGCTGTGTACTGCTTGGTCACGGTACGGTTCTAGGACACACTCTGTACTGGGTCACAGGACACCAATTACTCTACAGTACTGGGAATAAACACACTTCCTACAAGGTAAGCGCCCTTGTTCTGGTTGTTCTTTTTATCTCGATTTGAGGTCTGGTTAGGATCGAAAACTTCTTGTTTTGTAATGATTATGTTTACGAAGATTAAAAAGATAAGAAAGACTCGGTTAGATCCAAACAGAATAAAGTAATGAATTAAAACTATTGTTTTTCCATGCTCCCTTAGCCGTTGTTTTGTAATGTTGTCATTGTTTGTTATTGTAAATTTTATGAGAATATAAAAAAAATATTAAAACTATTTTAAACAATCTGTAATAACAACAATTGAATCCTTTGTGCAAATTAACTGAAGGAAAACAAGTGTGATACTGAACAAGAATTGGACCCAATCTAGCCGGCCAGGTCTATAACGCGGTTTTCGCGGACTTCACGGACCTCCAAGGCAATGGTCCGCCTCCCACGCTTTAGATTTTCAAATAGGCCAAAACCTAAACCGCGGACCTCACGTCCGCTGATCTGAAAGTCCATGTTTAGGCTTCGTAATAAGGCAAAACCTAAATTGCTGACTTACAGTCCGCGAATATATAATGTCTGCGTTTCTGGTTTTCCAATAGGTCAAAAACCTATTCCGAGGACTTCAAGCTCCGTCCATGTTTTGGGTTTATAACAAAGCAAAACCTAAACAAGTCCGCTGATTTTTTATCGTTAAAATCACCGATCTAACATGCTTCAATCTAAATAGCCAGCGTGCAAGCTTGTTTGTAAAATTGAAAGAACCGGAAAGTAAAATTTATATTTTCTCGTTTTCACAATTTTTTTTACAAAAGAAAGACTGCACTAAATAGTGGCTTCCTTTCATCTCATTACAGTAAATTTTATGAACCAAATTAGAATAGATATACCGCACAAACCAAGCATTGGCGACAGGCCATTTCGTTTTGATGTTTCGTCTTTAGTCAAGGATTGTATTTAGGGAAAAAATCTGAAAAAGTAAAGATCGACATATTTTAAACTCGGAGTTCTGTCGAATAGGCTTAAAACCAAGAATGCAATCATTTTATATCTGCGGACTGTAAGTCCGCGGTTTAGGTTTTGATTTGTTATAATCCCAAAACATGGACTTTCAAATCCGCAGACGTCAGGTCCGCGGTTTAGGTATTGGCCTATTTTAAACCTAAAACGCGGACCTGCCTTCGAGATCCGTGAAGTCCGCGTAGTCCGCGTTATAGACCTCGCAGTAATAAATTAAGCAACTGCTTTTCAATCGTCCCAGCAAAAATTAAATGAAAAATAAATCGATAATAAACCTAAACGTTTTTAAGATATATAAACCTATTTACAACTTTCATATTGAGCAACTAAACTTGAAAAACGAAAAGAAAGATTATAATTACGATGGCTATCAGCTTATCATCAATGCAAAGCTTTTAGTTTCGTTTTGAATGACTGGATCGTTGGGGCTAATTTCGTTTCTGAGTTGAGACCACCTTGAGAAAACATGGCCATTTGTATTCACCGGCATTGGAATACTGGCATCGGCATTGGAACTGGCATTGGCATTGGAATTGGCATCGATTATTGCGTAAGTCCACAAGTACTATGGCGCATGCAAAACTAACCAGGGGGGTGCCCAAAAGCGATTTGCACGAGTCTCTATTTATGTATTCCCCATTATCTAGCATTAAAGACCCTTTACTGACCGGCACCCTTTGCACGCTTTTATTATTGTTTACAAAAGTTAAGGTGGCTACATACAGACTGATTACAACGAGTCCAAGCTATCGTTCGTCATAACGAGACTGCTGCCATTTTGTCAATAGTGATGGATACGATGATGTAATAAATCTAGTGTTCACTCGATCGCACACAAATTATGGCGGCAAGTCAGTACTGATGAAGGATTACTTCCAGATCTCGGCACAAGGATAAGTGGATATTGGAAAAATAACTGCAGATATGTTTCCTAAGAGGAAGAAGACCAAATTGAATCGATAAACTCTCACCCACCTGTTCTCATTCTGGCCTATTTTTCCGTTGTTGCTTGCACAAGAAGGAGTCCAATCCAATGGGGTCTGTACAGTTCATTGCATTTCTCTGTTTTAATCCTTGCGTTTCGAATGCATTTATTTGATGAGTTTATTGCTTGATCATAAGAAACAATTGAAATATATTTGATCTCAGATGCAATCTTTCCCGTAAATAAGATAATTTTCTCTCCACTTTCTCAACATTCTCTCAGTCATTGTGACCCAAATTATTTCGTCTAATTCCCACAACTCCGATTATGCAGTACGAAAATACATGCTTAAATACATTGTTTATGAACTAAAGAGACTATTGATATAAGTTGTTGACCAATTACGCGATTTCAGTTGAAGATTAAGATGGATTACAAATGCGATAGTTTCTGGATGTCAGAAACTCTAACGAACGGGTCGAAGCTGTGGGGAGCAGCAATCGGAGGCCGCAAAGGATGCTGGTCAATAAAGGGTCTTTAATGGATTTATAAAACTAACATAACCCGAATCAGCCTTGGGGGCAAAAATTGGCCAAACCCGTAACCCATCAAAGCCTAAAGCCCTTTCACAGTATGAGGAGAATTGTCTTCGACATCGCTTTCCGGTTTGATAGTTTTGCAGTTATTGAATTGACAGAGTTTGTTCACTGCATTGATTTACTCGTACAAATTACTTTCACGGACCCCCTGGCTAGTTTTGCATGCGTCATAGTTCTTACGCAATATCGATGCCAATTCCTATGCCAATGCCAGTTCCAATGCCGATGCCAGTATTCCAATGCCGGTGAATGCAAATGGCCAGAAAACATTACCTAGGTTTTCAGGCACGAGGTCGTTTAACGATTTATACACCATCGTACTTGTTTCTTGTCTAATCAGCTTATCAATTGACCGCCAGCCCACCATCCAAGCCGCTGCAATGGACGATCAGCTGGAATGTCAAAAGGGCTACTTGTACCAATTCTGGTAACTCTGTTCTGCCATTTCTGCAATGTTTTCAATTTAGTTGTCCCACAACATCCCCAAACAGAGCTACAATAGCTGAAGTGAGGTTGCCTGTGTTCCAGACCACTTGAGACGGAGAGTGGTCTGTGTAACGGAGCGCTAATCCGTGTTCAGACGATGAATTGAATTGCGAAATAATTACAGGCATTCTTTCACGCATCTGATTGGCTACAATGAAGTCAGTGATCAACACAACGGATGTCTTTGTGAATATTTGTGTTTGAACCAAACCAGGGCTGATCGTTATCACTTTGCACGGGCGTAAAAGCTCAATAGCATTAGCAGGCATTCAAATCTCGTACTCTTTGATCGTAAAAATTCAATAGCATTAGCAGACGTTAAAATTTTCTATCCTTTGTATTGTAATGTGAGTTCTTCGCACGGGACAGGCTTTTCCTTCTGATAACAAAACAAATAGTAATTATGCGTATTATTAGTTACATATACTAATTTCTCTTCAGATTCTGAAGAAAATTTCTGAACACGGATTAGCGCTTCGTTACAAATACCACTTTCCTTTCCAAGTGGTCTGGAACACAGGCTAAAGTGAGGTTTAAGAATACTATAAGATGCATATTCCGTAAGGTATCCTCTTCCACATAGTGTTACGCATGTTTTAAAAGTTCTATAGCTCAAGATATCTTCTTCTGTGTACATCTAACATGGTTCTCCCATTTTAGATTATCATTAATCCTGATACCAAGATATTTAGTTTCCTTCACAAGATCGATATCATTTCCATTTACTCGAAAGCCTTGAAAATGAGGAATCGCTACCGTTATTGTATCAATTTTCCTCAACTTCTGCGAGGATCCTGTGATCATGGTGAGATTCGTTGCGCTACCTCGAATCTGGGATACAAGAGGCCGTTCTGCAAATTGATTGGCTATTCGAAACCTTATCTTTTTACTCTTATTTTAACTTTTCAGCGTGAACCAGGCTGCAAACATGTTTTCCAACATAGTCCTGTTATGCACGTTTAAGCATTTATTGCATACTGGCTACAACAATGAATTGTCCTGTAATACACGTTAAGCAAATATTATATACAAAAGCAAATACTATGGTGGCCCAGGACTGTCATTGGTTTTTTTCCTCGCGTATCTTTTCCCTTTGCTTTTAATTTATTAATTTTTTATTTATTCTCATCTTTCAATTTTTTTCTTTGGAAAATTTTATTTTTCTAAATATAATACATTCGTTGGTGAAAATCATTCAAATTTACAATTGAATTTTGCAGCTTGCTGCATCTATTATAAAAGTCGAATAACTCTATAACTAAAACAGTTACAGCAATGTGCATGCTTGTTTTGAACTCAGCATACTATTCTGCATCGAAAAATTGCCATAGCAAATCAATCCATGATTCTCTATAAATTTCTCAGCCTTAATAAAATAGATGTTTTTCTGTAGTAGTGATTCTCTACCGAATTCTCACATCTATTGCAATCTGTTAGAATGACACTGAATATCTATTTTCCAGCTAAATTTATTGAAGTCTGAGTGCCTTTTTTGAGATCCGCCTTTGATTCTGCATCGAATGCTATATGAAATCAATTTATGGGTTATTTTAACAATCTATCTGAAATGAGATTCAATTCATTCAAATAGAGGTATATTCTTTGCAATATTTAAAACCTCATCAGGTTAATGAGGTTCAAGTGATAGTGAACTGGTGAAGAGGAAATGAAGTCAGAACACAGTCTATGGTTGTATTTTATGGACTTATATTGAATACATCGGTTATGAAGTTTTGTTTGATTAAATTCATTCAAATCGATGTAAAGTCTATGGTTGAAATCTTGTTAATTTATAATGAATAGAACGAATGTGAAACTTGGTTAGATTAAATTCATTCAAATTAAAGTATATTCGTTGAAACATTATAAAACTCTTCAGATTAATGAGGTTGAAATGATAGTAAACTTGTCAAGATAAAATGAAGCCAGAACACAGTCTATGGTTGAATACTTATAAATTTATATTGAATACATCGGTTATGAAGCTTTTTTGTTTGATTAAATTCATTCAAATCGAGGTATATTCTTTGAAACATTTGAAAACTCATCAGGGTAATGAGGTTCAAATGATAGTAAACTTGTCAAGAGAAAATGATTTTAGAGCACAGTCAATGGTTGAAATCTTATGAATTTCTATTGAATACACCGGTTATGAATTATTGTTTGATTAATTTCATTCAAGTCGAGGTATGTTCTTTAAAACATGTGAAACCTCATCAGGTTAATGAGGTTCAAATGATATTAAATTTGCCAAGAGAAAATGATTTTAGAGCACAGTCAATGGTTGAAATCTTATGAATTTATAATATAAAAAGATTGGATGTGAAACTTTAATAGATTAAATTCATTCAAATCGAAGTATATTTTTTGAAACATTTGAAACCTCATCAGGTTAATGAGGTTCAAATGATAGTAAACTTGTCAAGATCAAATGAAGCCAGAACACAGTCTATGCTTGAAATCTTATGAATTTATAATGAATACATCGGTTATGAAGCTTTGTGTATTTAAATTCATTCAAATCGAGGTATATTCTTTGAAACATTTGAAACCTCATCAGGGTAATGAGGTTCAAATGATAGTAAACTTGTCAAGATAAAATGAAGCCAGAGCACAGTCTATTGTTGAAATCTTATTAAATTATATTGAATACATCGGTTATGAAGCTTTGTTTGATTAAATTCATTCAAATCGAGGTATATTCTTTGAAACATTTGAAACCTCATCAGGTTAATGAGGCTCAATTGATTAAACTTTTCAAGAGTTAATCAAGTCAGAACTCAGTTTATATTGGAAATGTTTTGAAATTGCAATTGAATTTCTCAGCTTGCTGCATCTATTTTAAAAGTCAAATAACTCTATAACTAAAATAGTTACAGCAATGTGCATGCTTGTTGTGAATTCAGCATACTATTCTGCATCGAAACATTGCCATAGCAAATCAATCCATGATTCTCTATAAATTTCTCAGCCTTAATAAAATAGATGTTTTTCTGTAGTAGTGATTCTCTACCGAATTCTCACATCTATTGCAATCTGTTGGAATGACACTGAATATCTATTTTCCAGCTAAAGTTATTGAAGTCGGAGTGCCTTTTTTTAGATCCGCATTTGATTCTGCATCGAATGCTATATGAAATCAATTTATGGGTTATTTTAACAATCTATGATCTGAAATGAGATTCAATTCATTCAAATAGAGGTATGTTCTTTGAAATATTTAAAACCTCATCAGGTTAATGAGGTTCAAGTGATAGTGAACTGGTGAAGAGGAAATGAAGTCAGACCAAAGTCTATGGTTGTATTTCATGGACTTATATTGAATACATCGGTTATGAAGCTTTGTTTGATTAAATTCATTCAAATCGATGTAAAGTCTATGGTTGAAATCTTGTTAATTTATAATGAATAGATCGGATGTGAAACTTTAAATGATTAAATTCATTCAAATCTAGGTATATTCTTTGAAACATTTGAAACCTCATCAGGTTAATGAGGTTCAAATGATAGTAAACTGGCCAAGAGAAAATGATTTTAGAGCATAGTCAATGGTTGAAAACTTATGAATTTATAATAAATGGATTGGATATGAAACTTTAATTGATTAAATTCATTCAAATCGAGGTGTATTATTTGAAACATGTGAAACCTATTCAGGTTAATGAGGTTCAAATGATAGTAAACTTGTCAAGAGAAAATGAAGCCAGAACACAGTCTATTGTTGAAATCTTATTAAATTATATTGAATACATCGGTTATGAAGCTTTGTTTGATTAAATTCATTCAAATCGAGGTATATTCTTTGAAACATTTGAAACCTCATCAGGGTAATGAGGTTCAAATGATAGTAAACTTGTCAAGATAAAATGAAGCCAGAGCACAGTCTATTGTTGAAATCTTATTAAATTATATTGAATACATCGGTTATGAAGCTTTGTTTGATTAAATTCATTCAAATCGAGGTATATTCTTTGAAACATTTGAAACCTCATGAGGTTAATGAGGCTCAATTGATTAAACTTTTCAAGAGTTAATCAAGTCAGAACTCAGTTTATATTGGAAATGTTTTGAAATTACAATTGAATTTCTCAGCTTGCTGCATCTATTTTAAAATTCAAATAACTCTATAACTAAAATAGTTACAGCAATGTGCAAGCTTGTTGTGAATTCAGCATACTATTCTGCATCGAAACATTGCCATAGCAAATCAATCCATGATTCTCTATAAATTTCTCAGCCTTAATAAAATAGATGTTTTTCTGTAGTAGTGATTCTCTACCGAATTTTCACATCTATTGCAATCTGTTAGAATGACACTGAATATCTATTTTCCAGCTAAAGTTATTGAAGTCGGAGTGCCTTTTTTGAGATCCGCATTTGATTCTGCATCGAATGCTATATGAAATCAATTTATGGGTTATTTTAACAATCTATGATCTGAAATGAGATTCAATTCATTCAAATAGAGGTATATTCTTTGAAATATTTAAAACCTCATCAGGTTAATGAGGTTCAAGTGATAGTGAACTGGTGAAGAGGAAATGAAGTCAGACCAAAGTCTATGGTTGTATTTCATGGACTTATATTGAATACATCGGTTATGAAGCTTTGTTTGATTAAATTCATTCAAATCGATGTAAAGACTATGGTTGAAATCTTTTTAATTAAAATGAATAGATCGGATGTGAAACTTTAAATGATTAAATTCATTCAAATCTAGGTATATTCTTTGAAACATTTGAAACCTCATCAGGTTAATGAGGTTCAAATGATAGTAAACTTGCCAAGAGAAAATGATTTTAGAGCATAGTCAATGGTTGAAAACTTATGAATTTATAATAAATGGATTGGATGTGAAACTTTAATTGATTAAATTCATTCAAATCGAGGTGTATTATTTGAAACATGTGAAACCTATTCAGGTTAATGAGGTTCAAATGATAGTAAACTTGTCAAGAGAAAATGAAGCCAGAACACAGTCTATGGTTGAAATCTTATGAATTTATATTGAATACATCGGTTATGAAGCTTTGTTTGATTACATTCATTCAAATCGAGGTATATTCTTTGAAAAATTTGAAACCTCATCAGGTTAATGAGGTTCAAATGATAGTAAACTTGTCAAGATCAAATGAAGCCAGAACACAGTCTATGGTTGAAATCTTATCAATTTATATTGAATAAATCGGTTATGAAGCTTTGTTTGATTACATTCATTCAAATCGAGGTATATTCTTTGAAAAATTTGAAACCTCATCATTTTAATGAGGTTTAAATGATAGTAAACTTGTCAAGAGAAAATGAAGCCAGAACACAGTCTATGGTTGAAAATCTTATGAATTTATATTGAATACATCGGTTATGAAGCTTTGTTTGATTACATTCATTCAAATCGAGGTATATTCTTTGAAAAATTTGAAACCTCATCAGGTTAATGAGGTTCAAATCATAGTAAACTTGTAAAGAGAACATGAAGCCAGAACACATTATATTTTTGGAATCCTATGAATTTAAATTATATCGATTGGATGTGAAACTTTAATTGATTAAATTCATTCAAATCGAGGAATATTCTTTGAAACATTTGAAACCTCATCAGGTTAATGAGGTTCAAATGATAGTAAACTTGTAAAGAGAACATGAAGCCAGAACACATTTATGTTTGAAATCTTATGAATGTATAATAAATAGATAGGATGTGAAACTTTAATTGATTAAATTAATTCAAATCGAGGTATATTCTTTGAAACATTTGAAACCTCATCAGGTTAATGAGGTTTAAATGATAGTAAACTTGTCAAGATAAAATGAAGCCAGAACACAGTCTATGGTTGAATACTTATAAATTTATATTGAATACATCGGTTATGAAGCTTTGTTTGATTAAATTCATTCAAATCGAGGTATATTCTTTGAAACATTTGAAACCTCATCAGGTTAATAAGGTGTAAATGAAAGTAAACTTGTCAAGAGAAAATGAAGCCAGAACACAGTCTATGAATGAAATATTATGAATTTATATTGAATACATCGGTTATGAAGCTTTGTTTTTAAATTTATTCAAATTGAGGTATTTTCTTTGAAACATTTGAAACCTCATCAGGTTAATGAGGTTCAAATGATAGTAAACTTGTAAAAAGATCATGAAGCCAGAACACATTCTATTTTTGGAATCTTATGAATTTATATAAATCGATGGGATGTGAAACTTTAATTGATTAAATTCATTCAAATCGAGGAATATTCTTTGAAACATTTGAAACCTCATCAGGTTAATGAGGTTCAAATGATAGTAAACTTGTAAAGAGATCATGAAGCCAGAACACATTCTATTTTTGGAATCTTATGAATTTATATAAATCGATAGGATGTGAAACTTTAATTGATTAAATTCATTCAAATCGAGGAATATTCTTTGAAACATTTGAAACCTCATCAGGTTAATGAGGTTCAAATGATAGTAAACTTGTCAAGATTAAATGAAGCTAGAACACAGTCTATGGTTGAAATCTTATCAATTTATATTGAATACATCGGTTATGAAGCTTTTTTGTTTGCTTAAATTCATTCAAATAGAGATATATTCTTTGAAACATTTGAAACCTCATCAGGTTAATGAGGTTCAAATGATAGTAAACTTGTCAAGATCAAATGAAGCCAGAACACAGTCTATTGTTGAAATCTTATTACATTATATTGAATAAATCGGTTATGAAGCTTTGTTTGATTAAATTCATTCAAATCGAGGTATATTCATTGAAACATTTGAAACCTCATCAGGTTAATGAGGTTCGAATGATAGTAAACTTGTCAAGAGAAAATGAAGTAGAGCACATTCTATGGTTGAAATCTTATGAATTTATATTAAATACATCTGTTATGAAGCTTTCTTTGATTAAATTCATTCAAATCGAGGTATATTCTTTGAAACATTTGAAACCTCATCAGGTTAATGAGGTTCAAATGATAGTAAACTTGTCACGTGCAAATAAAGCCAGAACACAGTCTGTGGTTGAATTCTTATAAATTTATATTGAATACATCGGTTAAGAAAAATTGTTTGATTAGATTCATTCAAATCGAGGTATATTCTTTGAAACATTTGAAACCTCATCAGGGTAATGAGGCTCAAATGATAGTAAACTTGTGAATAAGAAATGATTTTAGAGCACAGTCAATGGTCGAAATCTTATGTATTTATAATGATTACATCGATAGGAAGCTTTGTTTGTTTAAATTCAATCAAATGGAGGTACATATTTTTGAAACATTTGAAACCTCATCAGGTTAATGAGGTTCAAATAATAGTAAACTTGTCAAGAGAAAATGAAGCCAGAACACAGTCTATGGTTGAAATCTTATGAATTTATATTGAATAGATCGGTTGTGAAACTTTAAATGAATAAATTCATTCAAATCGAGGTATATTCTTTGAAACATTTCAAACCTCATCAGGTTAATGAGGTTCAAATGATAGTAAACTTGTCAATAGGAATTGGTTTTAGAGCGCAGTCAATGGTTGAAATCTTATGAATTTATATAGAATAGATCGAATGTGAAACTTTAAATGATTAAATTCATTCAAATCGAGGTATATTCTTTGAAACATTTGAAACCTCATCAGGTTAATGAAACTCAAATGATAGTAAACTTGTCAAGCGAAAAGGAAGCCAGAACACAGTCTATGGTTGAAATCTTATGAATTTATATTGAATACATCAGTTATGAAGCTTTGTTTGATTAAATCAATTCAAGTCGAGGTATATTCTTTAAACATTTGAAACCTCATCAAGTTAATGAGGTTCAAGTGATAGTAAAGATGTTAAGATAAAATGAAGTAGAACACATTCTATGGCTGAAATCTTATGAATTTATAATAAATAGATTGGATGTAAAACTTTAATTGATTAAATTCTTTCAAATCGAGGTAAATTCTTTGAAACATTTGAAACCTCATCAGGTTAATGAGGTTCAAATGATAGTAAACTTGTGAAGAGAAAAGGAAGCCAGAACACAGTCTATGGTTGATATCTTATGAAGTTATATGTAATACACCGGTTATGAAGCTTAGTTTGATTAAATTTATTCAAATCGAGATATATTCTTTGAAACATTTAAAACCTCATCAGGTTAATGAGGTTGAAATGATAGTGAACTTGTCAAGAAGGAATGAAGCCAGAAAACAGTCTATGGTTGAAATCATATGAATTTATATTGAATACACCGGTTATGAAGCATTGTTTGATTAAATTTAGTCAAATCGAGATATATTCTTTGAAAGATTTGAAATCTCATCAGGTTAATGAGGTTGAAATGATAAAAAACTTGTCAAGAGAAAATGAAGCCAGAACACAGTGTATGGTTGAAATCTTATCAATTTATATTGAATAGATCGGTTGTGAAACTTTAAATGAATAAATTCATTCAAATCGAGGTATATTCTTTGAAACATTTCAAACCTCATCAGGTTAATGAGGTTCAAATGATAGTAAACTTGTCAAGAAAAAAAGAAGCCAGAACACAGTCTATGGTTGAAATCTTATGAATTTATATTGAATACATCGGTTATGAAGCTTTGTTTGTTTAAATTCAATCAATTGGAGGTACATATTTTTGAAACATTTGAAACCTCATCAGGTTAATGAGGTTCAAATAATAGTAAACTTTTCAAGAAAAAATGAAACCAGAACACAGTCTATGGTTGAAATCTTATCAATTTATATTGAATAGATCGGTTGTGAAACTTTAAATGAATAAATTCATTCAAATCGAGGTATATTCTTTGAAACATTTCAAACCTCATCAGGTTAATGAGGTTCAAATGATAGTAAACTTGTCAATAGGAATTGGTTTTAGAGCGCAGTCAATGGTTGAAATCTTATGAATTTATATAGAATAGATCGAATGTGAAACTTTAAATGATTAAATTCATTCAAATCGAGGAATATTCTTTGAAACAATTGAAACCTCATCAGGTTAATGAAATTCAAATGATAGTAAACTTGTCAAGCGAAAAGGAAGCCAGAACACAGTCTATGGTTGAAATCTTATGAATTTATATTGAATACATCAGTTATGAAGCTTTGTTTGATTAAATCAATTCAAGTCGAGGTATATTCTTTGAAACATTTGAAACCTCATCAAGTTAATGAGGTTCAAGTGATAGTAAAGATGTTAAGATAAAATGAAGTAGAACACATTCTATGGCTGAAATCTTATTAATTTATAATAAATAGATTGGATGTAAAACTTTAATTGATTAAATTCAATCAAATCGAGGTATATTCTTTGAAACATTTGAAACCTCATCAGGTTAATGAGGTTCAAATGATAGTAAACTTGTGAAGAGAAAAGGAAGCCAGAACACAGTCTATGGTTGAAATCTTATGAAATTATATGTAATACACCAGTTATGAAGCTTAGTTTGATTAAATTTATTCAAATCGAGATATATTCTTGGAAACATTTGAAACCTCATCAGGTTAATGAAGTTGAAATGATAGTGAACTTGTCAAGAAGGAATGAAGCCAGAACACAGTCTATGGTTGAAATAATATGAATTTATATTGAATACATCGGTTATAAAGCTTTGTTTGATTAAATTCAATCAAATTGAGTTATGTTCTGTGAAACATTTGAAACCTCATCAGGTTAATGAGGTTCAAATGATAGTAAACTTGTCAAAGGAAAACGAAGCCATAACACAGTCTATGGTTGAAATCTTATTAAATTATATTGAATACACCGGTTATGAAGCTTTGTTTGATTATATTTATTCAAATCGAGATATATTCTTTGAAGCATTTGAAACCTCATCAGGTTAATGAAGTTGAAATGATAGTGAACTTGTCAAGAAGGAATGAAGCCAGAACACAGTCTATGGTTGAAATAATATGAATTTATATTGAATACATCGGTTATAAAGCTTTGTTTGATTAAATTCATTCAAATTGAGTTATGTTCTGTGAAACATTTGAAACCTCATCAGGTTAATGAGGTTCAAATGATAGTAAACTTGTCAAAGGAAAACGAAGCCATAACACAGTCTATGGTTGAAATCTTATTAAATTATATTGAATACACCGGTTATGAAGCTTTGTTTGATTATATTTATTCAAATCGAGATATATTCTTTGAAGCATTTGAAATCTCATCAGGTTAATGAGGTTCAAATGATAAAAAACTTGTCAAGAGAAAATGAAGCCAGAACACAGTCTATGGTTGAAATCTTATGAATTTATATTGAATACATCGGTTATGAAGCTTTGTGTGATTCTTTTCATTCAAATCGAGGTATATTCTTTGAAACATTTGAAACCTCATCAGGTTAATGAGGTTCAAATGATAAAAAACTTGTCAAGAGAAAACGAAGCCAGAACACAGTCTATGGTTGAAATCTTATGAAATTATATTTAATACATCGGTTATAAAGCTTTGTTTGATTAAATTCATTCAAATTGAGGTATGTTCTTTGAAACATTTGAAACCTCATCAGGTTAATGAGGTTCAAATGATAGTAAACTTGTCAAGAGAGAATGAAGCCATAACACAGTCTCTGGTTGAAATCTTATGAAATAATATTGAATACACCGGTTATAAAGCTTTGTTTGATTAACTTTATTCAAATCGAGATATATTCTTTGAAACATTTCAAACATTATCAGGTTAATGAGTTTCAAGTAAACTTGTCAAGAGAAAATGAAGCCAGAACACAGTCTATGGTTGAAATCTTATGAATTTATATTAAATACATCTGCTATGAAGCTTTGTTTGATTAAATTCATTCAAATCGAGGTATATTCTTTGAAACATTTGAAACCTCATCAGGTTAATGAGGTTCAAATGATAGTAAACTTGTCAAGAGAAAATGAAGTAGAGCACATTCTATGGTTGAAATCTTATGAATTTATATTAAATACATCTGCTATGAAGCTTTGTTTGATTAGATTCATTCAAATCGAGGTATATTCTTTGAAACATTTGAAACCTCATCAGGGTAATGAGGTCTAAATGAAAGTAAACTTGTCAAGAGAAAGTGAAGCCATAACACAGTCTATGGTTGAAAGTTTTTGAAATTTAATTGAATACATCGGTTATGAAGCTTTGTGTGATTAAATTCATTAAAATCGAGGTATATTCTTTGAAACATTTGAAACCTCATCATGTTAATGAGGTTCAAATGATAGTAAACTTGTCAAGACAAAAAGAAGCCAGAACACAGTCCATGGTTGAAATCTTATGATTTTATATTGAATACATCGGTTATGAAGCTTTGTTTGTTTAAATTCAATCAAATGGAGGTACATATTTTTGAAACATTTGAAACCTCATAAGGTTAATTAGGTTCAAATGATGATAAACTTGTCAAGAGAGAATGAAGCCAGAACACAGTCTATATTTGAAATTTTGAGTTTATATAGAATAGATCGGTTGTGAAACTTTAAATGAATAAATTCATTCAAATCGAGGTATATTCTTTGAAACATTTCAAACCTCATCAGGTTAATGAGGTTCAAATGATAGTAAACTTGTATATAGGAATTGGTTTTAGAGCGCAGTCAATGGTTGAAATCTTATGAATTTATATAGAATAAATCGGTTATGAAGCTTTGTTTGATTAAATTCATTCAAATCGAGGTATATTCTTTGAAACATTTGAAACCTCATCAGGTTAATAAGGTCTAAATGAAAGTAAACTTGTCAAGAGAAAATGAAGCCAGAACACAGTCTATGGTTGAATACTTATAAATTTATATTGAATACATCGGTTATGAAGCTTTTTTATTTGATTAAATTCATTCAAATCGAGGTATATTCTTTGAAACATTTGAACACTCATCAGGGTAATGAGGTTCAAATGATAGTAACCTTGTCAAGATAAAATGAAGCCAGAACACAGTCTATTGTTGAAATCTTATTAAATTATATTGAATACATCGGTTATGAAGCTTTGTTTGATTAAATTCATTCAAATCGAGGTATATTCATATAAACATTTGAAACCTCATCAGGTTAATGAGGTTCAAATGATAGTAAACTTGTCAAGAGAAAATGAAGTAGAGCACATTCTATGGTTGAAATCTTATGAATTTATATTAAATACATCTGCTATGAAGCTTTGTTTGATTAAATTCATTCAAATCGAGGTATATTCTTTGAAACATTTGAAACCTCATCAGGTTAATGAGGTTCAAATGATAGTAAACTTGTCAAGAGAAAATGAAGTAGAGCACATTCTATGGTTGAAATCTTATGAATTTATATTAAATACATCTGCTATGAAGCTTTGTTTGATTAGATTCATTCAAATCGAGGTATATTCTTTGAAACATTTGAAACCTCATCAGGGTAATGAGGTCTAAATGAAAGTAAACTTGTCAAGAGAAAGTGAAGCCATAACACAGTCTATGGTTGAAAGTTTTTGAAATTTAATTGAATACATCGGTTATGAAGCTTTTTCTTTTTTTTTCAGTAATTTATTTTGAGTGGGAAGGAAGTATTTCTAGCTACTTAAAGCTATTTTATGCCCACTGTGCATGCCGCATCCTGGTACGGGACCCCTAGTTTAACGTCCCTTCCGAAGGACGGCGAGGTGAGTTGCGAAGCCAAGCGTCCGAGGTCACCCATCCGGAGTTTGACCTCACTCGACCGAGCTTAACTTCAGTCTCCTGACGGAAGCTGATTAAGCCGCTCGGCCACTCACCCCACAGGCTTTGTTTGATAAAATTCATTCAAATCGAGGTATATTCTTTGAAACATTTGAAACCTCATCAGGTTAATGGGGTCTAAATGAAAGTAAACTTGTCAAGAGAAAGTGAAGCCATAACACAGTCTATGGTTGAAAGTTTTTGAAATTTAATTGAATACATCGGTTATGAAGCTTTGTTTGATTAAATTCATTCAAATTGAGGTATGTTCTTTGAAACATTTGAAACCTCATCAGGTTAATGAGGTTCAAATGATAGTAAACTTGTCAAGAGAAAACGAAGCCATAACACAGTCTCTGGTTGAAATCTTATGAAATAATATTAAATACACCGGTTATAAAGCTTTGTTTGATTAACTTTATTCAAATCGAGATATATTCTTTGAAACATTTCAAACATTATCAGGTTAATGAGTTTCAAGTAAACTTGTAAAGAGAAAATGAAGCCAGAACACAGTCTATGGTTGAAATTTTAAGAACCTATATTTAATACATCTGTTATGAAGCTTTGTGTGATTAAATTCATTAAAATCGAGGTATATTCTTTGAAACATTTGAAACCTCATCATGTTAATGAGGTTCAAATGATAGTAAACTTGTCAAGACAAAAAGAAGCCAGAACACAGTCCATGGTTGAAATCTTATGATTTTATATTGAATACATCGGTTATGAAGCTTTGTTTGATTATATTTATTCAAATCGAGATATATTCTTTGAAGCATTTGAAATCTCATCAGGTTAATCAGGTTCAAATGATAAAAAACTTGTCAAGAGAAAATGAAGCCAGAACACAGTCTATGGTTGAAATCTTATGAATTTATATTGAATACATCGGTTATGAAGCTTTGTGTGATTCTTTTCATTCAAATCGAGGTATATTCTTTGAAACATTTGAAACCTCATCAGGTTAATGAGGTTCAAATGATAGTAAACTTGTCAAGAGAAAACGAAGCCATAACACAGTCTCTGGTTGAAATCTTATGAAATAATATTGAATACACCGGTTATAAAGCTTTGTTTGATTAACTTTATTCAAATCGAGATATATTCTTTGAAACATTTCAAACATTATCAGGTTAATGAGTTTCAAGTAAACTTGTAAAGAGAAAATGAAGCCAGAACACAGTCTATGGTTGAAATTTTAAGAACTTATATTTAATACATCGGTTATGAAGCTTTGTGTGATTAAATTCATTAAAATCGAGGTATATTCTTTGAAACATTTGAAACCTCATCATGTTAATGAGGTTCAAATGATAGTAAACTTGTCAAGACAAAAAGAAGCCAGAACACAGTCCATGGTTGAAATCTTATGATTTTATATTGAATACATTGGTTATGAAGCTTTGTTTGTTTAAATTCAATCAAATGCAGGTACATATTTTTGAAACATTTGAAACCTCATCAGGTTAATTAGGTTCAAATGATGATAAACTTGTCAAGAGAGAATGAAGCCAGAACACAGTCTATATTTGAAATTTTGAGTTTATATAGAATAGATCGGTTGTGAAACTTTAAATGAATAAATTCATTCAAATCGAGGTATATTCTTTGGAACATTTCAAACCTCATCAGGTTAATGAGGTTCAAATGATAGTAAACTTGTATATAGGAATTGGTTTTAGAGCGCAGTCAATGGTTGAAATCTTATGAATTTATATAGAATAAATCGGTTATGAAGCTTTGTTTGATTAAATTCATTCAAATCGAGGTATATTCTTTGAAACATTTGAAACCTCATCAGGTTAATAAGGTCTAAATGAAAGTAAACTTGTCAAGAGAAAATGAAGCCAGAACACAGTCTATGGTTGAATACTTATAAATTTATATTGAATACATCGGTTATGAAGCTTTTTTATTTGATTAAATTCATTCAAATCGAGGTATATTCTTTGAAACATTTGAACACTCATCAGGGTAATGAGGTTCAAATGATAGTAACCTTGTCAAGATAAAATGAAGCCAGAACACAGTCTATTGTTGAAATCTTATTAAATTATATTGAATACATCGGTTATGAAGCTCTGTTTGATTAAATTCATTCAAATCGAGGTATATTCATATAAACATTTGAAACCTCATCAGGTTAATGAGGTTCAAATGATAGTAAACTTGTCAAGAGAAAATGAAGTAGAGCACATTCTATGGTTGAAATCTTATGAATTTATATTAAATACATCTGCTATGAAGCTTTGTTTGATTAATTTCATTCAAATCGAGGTATATTCTTTGAAACATTTGAAACCTCATCAGGTTAATGAGGTTCAAATGATAGTAAACTTGTCAAGAGAAAATGAATTAGAGCACATTCTATGGTTGAAATCTTATGAATTTATATTAAATACATCTGCTATGAAGCTTTGTTTGATTAGATTCATTCAAATCGAGGTATATTCTTTGAAACATTTGAAACCTCATCAGGGTAATGAGGTCTAAATGAAAGTAAACTTGTCAAGAGAAAGTGAAGCCATAACACAGTCTATGGTTGAAAGTTTTTGAAGTTTAATTGAATACATCGGTTATGAAGCTTTTTTTTTTTTTCATTAATTTATTTTGAGTGGGAAGGAAGTATTTCTAGCTACTTAAAGCTATTTTATGCCCACTGTGCATGCCGCATCCTGGTACGGGACCCCTAGTTTAACGTCCCTTCCGAAGGACGGCGAGGTGAGTTGCGAAGCCAAGCGTCCGAGGTCACCCATCCGGAGTTTGACATCACTCGACCGAGCTTAACTTCAGTCTTCTAACGGAAGCTGATTAAGCCGCTCGGCCACTCACCCCACAAGCTTTGTTTGATTAAATTCATTCAAATCGAGGTATATTCTTTGAAACATTTGAAACCTCATCAGGTTAATGAGGTCTAAATAAAGTAAACTTGTCAAGAGAAAGTGAAGCCATAACACAGTCTATGGTTGAAAGTTTTTGAAATTTAATTGAATACATCGGTTATGAAGCTTTTTTTTTTTTCAGTAATTTATTTTGAGTGGGAAGGAAGTATTTCTAGCTACTTAAAGCAAATTTATGCCCACTGTGCATGCCGCATCCAGGCACGGGACCCCTACTTTAACATCCCTTCCGAGGGACGGCGAGGTGAGTTGGGAAGCCAAGCCTCCGAGGTCACCCATCCGGAGTTTGACCTCACTCGACCGAGCTTAACTTCAGTCTCCTGACGGAAGCTGATTAAGCCGCTCGGCCACTCACCCCACAAGCTTTGTTTGATTAAATTCATTCAAATCGAGGTATATTCTTTGAAACATTTGAAACCTCATCAGGTTAATGAGGTCTAAATGAAAGTAAACTTGTCAAGAGAAAATGAAACCAGAACACAGTCTATGGTTGAAATCTTATGAATTTATATTGAATACATCGGTTATGAAGCTTTGTTTTTAAATTTATTCAAATCGAGGTATTTTCTTTGAAACATTTGAAACCTCATCAGGTTAATGAGGTTCAAATGATAGTAAACTTGTAAAGAGAACATGAAGCCAGAACACATTCTATTTTTGGAATCTTATGAATTTATAATAAATCGATGGAATGTGAAACTTTAATTGATTAAATTCGTTCAAATCGAGGAATATTCTTTGAAACATTTGAAACCTCATCAGGTTAATGAGGTTCAAATGATAGTAAACTTGTCAAGAAAGAATGAAGCCAGAACACAGTCTATGGTTGAAATCATATGATTTTATATTGAATACATCGGTTATAAAGCTTTGTTTGGTTAAATTCATTCAAATTGAGGTATGTTCTTTGAAACATTTGAACACTCATCAGGGTAATGAGGTTCAAATGATAGTAACCTTGTCAAGATAAAATGAAGCCAGAACACAGTCTATTGTTGAAATCTTATTAAATTATATTGAATACATCGGTTATGAAGCTTTGTTTGATTAAATTCATTCAAATCGAGGTATATTCATATAAACATTTGAAACCTCATCAGGTTAATGAGGTTCAAATGATAGTAAACTTGTCAAGAGAAAATAAAGTAGAGCACATTCTATGGTTGAAATCTTATGAATTTATATTAAATACATCTGCTATGAAGCTTTGTTTGATTAAATTCATTCAAATCGAGGTATATTCTTTGAAACATTTGAAACCTCATCAGGTTAATGAGGTTCAAATGATAGTAAACTTGTCAAGAGAAAATGAAGTAGAGCACATTCTATGGTTGAAATCTTATGAATTTATATTAAATACATCTGCTATGAAGCTTTGTTTGATTAGATTCATTCAAATCGAGGTATATTCTTTGAAACATTTGAAACCTCGTCAGGGTAATGAGGTCTAAATGAAAGTAAACTTGTCAAGAGAAAGTGAAGCCATAACACAGTCTATGGTTGAAAGTTTTTGAAATTTAATTGAATACATCGGTTATGAAGCTTTTTTTTTTTCAGTAATTTATTTTGAGTGGGAAGGAAGTATTTCTAGCTACTTAAAGCTATTTTATGCCCACTGTGCATGCCGCATCCTGGTACGGGACCCCTAGTTTAACGTCCCTTCCGAAGGACGGCGAGGTGAGTTGCGAAGCCAAGCGTCCGAGGTCACCCATCCGGAGTTTGACCTCACTCGACCGAGCTTAACTTCAGTCTCCTGACGGAAGCTGATTAAGCCGCTCGGCCACTCACCCCACAAGCTTTGTTTGATTAAATTCATTCAAATCGAGGTATATTCTTTGAAACATTTGAAACCTCATCAGGTTAATGAGGTCTAAATGAAAGTAAACTTGTCAAGAGAAAGTGAAGCCATAACACAGTCTATGGTTGAAAGTTTTTGAAATTTAATTGAATACATCGGTTATGAAGCTTTGTTTGATTAAATTCATTCAAATTGAGGTATGTTCTTTGAAACATTTGAAACCTCATCAGGTTAATGAGGTTCAAATGATAGTAAACTTGTCAAGAGAAAACGAAGCCATAACACAGTCTCTGGTTGAAATCTTATGAAATAATATTGAATACACCGGTTATAAAGCTTTGTTTGATTAACTTTATTCAAATCGAGATATATTCTTTGAAACATTTCAAACATTATCAGGTTAATGAGTTTCAAGTAAACTTGTAAAGAGAAAATGAAGCCAGAACACAGTCTATGGTTGAAATTTTAAGAACTTATATTTAATACATCGGTTATGAAGCTTTGTGTGATTAAATTCATTAAAATCGAGGTATATTCTTTGAAACATTTGAAACCTCATCATGTTAATGAGGTTCAAATGATAGTAAACTTGTCAAGACAAAAAGAAGCCAGAACACAGTCCATGGTTGAAATCTTATGATTTTATATTGAATACATTGGTTATGAAGCTTTGTTTGTTTAAATTCAATCAAATGGAGGTACATATTTTTGAAACATTTGAAACCTCATCAGGTTAATTAGGTTCAAATGATGATAAACTTGTCAAGAGAGAATGAAGCCAGAACACAGTCTATATTTGAAATTTTGAGTTTATATAGAATAGATCGGTTGTGAAACTTTAAATGAATAAATTCATTCAAATCGAGGTATATTCTTTGGAACATTTCAAACCTCATCAGGTTAATGAGGTTCAAATGATAGTAAACTTGTATATAGGAATTGGTTTTAGAGCGCAGTCAATGGTTGAAATCTTATGAATTTATATAGAATAAATCGGTTATGAAGCTTTGTTTGATTAAATTCATTCAAATCGAGGTATATTCTTTGAAACATTTGAAACCTCATCAGGTTAATGAGGTTCAAATGATAGTAAACTTGTCAAGAGAAAATGAAGCCAGAACACAGTCTATGGTTGAATACTTATAAATTTATATTGAATACATCGGTTATGAAGCTTTTTTATTTGATTAAATTCATTCAAATCGAGGTATATTCTTTGAAACATTTGAACACTCATCAGGGTAATGAGGTTCAAAGGATAGTAAACTTGTCAAGAGAAAACGAAGCCATAACACAGTCTATGGTTGAAATCTTATGAAATTATATTGAATACACCGGTTATGAAGCTTTGTTTGATTAAATTTATTCAAATAGAGGTATATTCTTTGAAACATTTGAACACTCATCAGGGTAATGAGGTTCAAATGATAGTAAACTTGTCAAGATCAAATGAAGCCAGAACACAGTCTATTATTGAAATCTTATTAAATTATATTGAATACATCGGTTATGAAGCTTTGTTTGATTAAATTCATTCAAATCGAGGTATATTCATTGAAACATTTGAAACCTCATCAGGTTAATGAGGTTCAAATGATAGTAAACTTGTCAAGAGAAAATGAAGTAGTGCACATTCTATGGTTGAAATCTTATGAATTTATATTAAAGACATCTGCTATCAAGCTTTGTTTGATTCTATTCATTCAAATCGAGGTATATTCTTTGAAACATTTGAAACCTCATCAGGTTAATGAGGTTCAAATGATAGTAAACTTGTGAAGAGAAAAGGAAGCCAGAACACAGTCTTTGGTTGAAATCTTATGAAATTATATTGAATACACCGGTTATGAAGCTTTGTTTGATTAAATTCATTCAAATTGAGGTATGTTCTTTGAAACATTTGAAACTTCATCAGGTTAATGAGGTTGAAATGATAGTAAACTTGTCAAGAGAAAATGAAGCCATAACACAGTCTATGGTTGAAATCTTATGAATTTATATTGAATACATCGGTTATGAAGCTTTGTTTGTTTAAATTCAATCAAATGGAGGTACATATTTTTGAAACATTTGAAACCTCATCAGTTTAATGAGGTTCAAATGATAATAAACTTGTCAAGAGAAAATTAAGCCAGAATACAGTCTATATTTGTAATTTGGAATTTATATAGAATAGATCGGTTGTGAAACTTTAAATGAATAAATTCATTCAAATCGAGGTATATTCTTTGAAACATTTGAAACCTCATCAGGTTAATGAGGTTCAAATGATAGTAAACTTGTCAAGAGAAAACGAAGCCATAACACAGTCTATGGTTGAAATCTTATGAAATTATATTAAATACGCCTGTTATGAAGCTTTGTTTGATTAAATTTATTCAAATCGAGATATATTCTTCGAAACATTTGAAACCACATCAGGTTAATGATGTTCAAATGATAGTAAACTTGTAAAGAAAGAATGAAGCCAGAACACAGTCTATGGTTGAAATCATATGAATTTATATTGAATACATCGGTTATAAAGCTTTGTTTGATTAAATTCATTCAACTTGAGGTATGTTCTTTGAAACAATTGAAACCTCATCAAGTTAATGAGGTTCAAATGATAGTAAACTTGTCAAGAGAAAACGAAGCCATAACACAGTCTATGGTTGAAATCTTATGAAATTATATTGAATACACCGGTTATGAAGCTTTGTTTGATTAAATTTATTCAAATCGAGATATATTCTTTAAAACATTTCAAACATTATCAGGTCAATGAGTTTCAAGTAAACTTGTAAAGAGAAAATGAAGCCAGAACACAGTGTATGGTTGAAATTTTAAGAATTTATATTGAATACATCGGTTATGAAGCATTGTGTGATTAAATTCATTAAAATCGAGGTATATTCTTTGAAACATTTGAAACCTCATCATGTTAATGAGGTTCAAATATTAGTAAACTTGTCAAAACAAAAAGAAGCCAGAACACAGTCTATGGTTGAAATCTTTTGAATTTATATTGAATACATCGGTTATGAAGCGTTGTTTGTTTAAATTCAATCAAATGGAGGTACATATTTTTGAAACATTTGAAACCTCATCAGTTTAATGAGGATCAAATGATAATAAACTTGTCAAGAGAAAATGAAGCCAGAACACAGTCTATATTTGTAATTTGGAATTTATATAGAATAGATCGGTTGTGAAACTTTAAATGAATAAATTCATTCAAATCGACGTATATTCTTTGAAACATTTCAAACCTCATCAGGTTAATGAGGTTCAAATGATAATAAACTTGTATATAGGAATTGGTTTTAGAGCGCAGTCAATGGTTGAAATCTTATGAATTTATATAGAATAGATCGAATGTGAAACTTTAAATGATTAAATTCATTCAAATCGAGGTATATTCTTTGAAACATTTGAAACCTCATCCGGTTAATGAGGTTCAGATGATAGTAAACTTGTCAAGAGAAAACGAAGCCATAACACAGTCTATGGTTGAAATCTTATGAAATTATATTGAATACGCCCGTTATGAAGCTTTGTTTGATTAAATTTATTCAAATCAAGATATATTCTTTGAAACATTTGAAGTCTCATCAGGTTAATGAGGTTCAAATGATAAAAAACTTGTCAAGAGCAAATGAAGCCAGAAAACAGTCAATGGTTGAAATCATATGAATTTATATTGAATACATCGGTTATAAAGCTTTGTTTGGTTAAATTCATTCAAATTGAGGTATGTTCTTTGAAACAATTGAAGCCTCATCAGGTTAATGAGGTTCAAATGATAGTAAACTTGTCAAGAGAAAACGAAGCCATAACACAGTCTATGGTTGAAATCTTATGAAATTATATTGAATACATCGGTTATAAAGCTTTGTTTGGTTAAATTCATTCAAATCGAGGTATATTCTTTGAAACATTTGAAACCTCATCCGGTTAATGAGGATCAAATGATAATAAACTTGTCAAGAGAAAATGAAGCCAGAACACAGTCTATATTTGTAATTTGGAATTTATATAGAATAGATCGGTTGTGAAACTTTAAATGATTAAATTCATTCAAATCGAGGTCTATTCTTTGAAACATTTGAAACCACATCAGGTTAATGATGTTCAAATGATAGTAAACTTGTCAAGAAAGAATGAAGCCAGAACACAGTCTATGGTTGAAATCATATGAATTTATATTGAATACATCGGTTATAAAGCTTTGTTTGGTTAAATTCATTCAAATTGAGGTATGTTCTTTGAAACAATTGAAGCCTCATCAGGTTAATGAGGTTCAAATGATAGTAAACTTGTCAAGAGAAAACGAAGCCATAACACAGTCTATGGTTGAAATCTTATGAAATTATATTGAATACACCGGTTATGAAGCATAGTTTGATTAAATTTATTCAAATCGAGATATATTCTTCGAAACATTTGAAACCACATCAGGTTAATGATGTTCAAATGATAGTAAACTTGTCAAGAAAGAATGAAGCCAGAACACAGTCTATGGTTGAAATCATATGAATTTATATTGAATACATCGGTTATAAAGCTTTGTTTGGTTAAATTCATTCAAATTGAGGTATGTTCTTTGAAACAATTGAAACCTCATCAGGTTAATGAGGTTCAAATGATAGTAAACTTGTCAAGAGAAAACGAAGCCATAACACAGTCTATGGTTGAAATCTTATGAAATTATATTGAATACACCGGTTATGAAGCTTTGTTGGATTAAATTTATTCAAATAGAGATATATTCTTTGAAACATTTCAAACATTATCAGGTCAATGAGTTTCAAGTAACCTTGTAAAGAGAAAATGAAGCCAGAACACAGTCCATGGTTGAAATTTTAAGAATTTATATTCAATACATCGGTTATGAAGCTTTGTGTGATTAAATTCATTAAAATCGAGGTATATTCTTTGAAACATTTGAAACCTCATCATGTTAATGAGGTTCAAATGATAGTAAACTTGTCAAGACAAAAAAAAGCCAGAAGACAGTCTATGGTTGAAATCTTATGAATTTATATTGAATACATCGGTTATGAAGCTTTGTTTGTTTAAATTCAATCAAATGGAGGTACATATTTTTGAATTATTTGAAACATTATCAGGTCAATGAGTTTCAAGTAAACTTGTAAAGAGAAAATGAAGCCAGAACACAGTCTATGGTTGAAATTTTAAGAATTTATATTGAATACATCGGTTATGAAGCTTTGTGTGATTAAATTCATTAAAATCGAGGTATATTCTTTGAAACATTTGAAACCTCATCATGTTAATGAGGTTCAAATGATAGTAAACTTGTCAAGACAAAAAGAAGCCAGAACACAGTCTATGGTTGAAATCTTATGAATTTATATTGAATACATCGGTTATGAAGCTTTGTTTGTTTAAATTCAATCAAATGGAGGTACATATTTTTGAAACATTTGAAATCTCATCAGGTTAATGAGGTTCAAATGATAGTAAACTTGTCAAGAGAAAATGAAGCCAGAACACAGTCTATATTTGTAATTTGGAATTTATATAGAATAGATCGGTTGTGAAACTTTAAATGAATAAATTCATTCAAATCGAGGTATATTCTTTGAAACATTTGAAACCTCATCAGGTTAATGAGGTTCAAATGATAGTAAACTTGTATATAGGAATTGGTTTTAGAGCGCAGTCAATGGTTGAAATCTTATGAATTTATATAGAATAGATCGAATATGAAACTTTAAATGATTAAATTCATTCAAATAGAGGTATATTCTTTGAAACATTTGAAACCTCATCAGGTTAATGAGGTTCAGATGATAGTAAACTTGTCAAGAGAAAACGAAGCCATAACACAGTCTATGGTTGAAATCTTATGAAATTATATTGAATACGCCCGCTATGAAGCTTTGTTTGATTAAATTTATTCAAATCAAGATATATTCTTTGAAACATTTGAAATCTCATCAGGTTAATGAGGTTCAAATGATAAAAAACTTCTCAAGAGAAAATGAAGCCAGAAAACAGTCTATGGTTGAAATCTTATGAATATATATTGAATACATCGGTTATGAAGCTTTGTTTGATTAAATCAATTCAAGTCGAGGTATATTCTTTGAAAAATTTGAAACCTCATCAAGTTAATGAGGTTCAAGTGATAGTAAAGGTGTCAAGATAAAATGAAGTAGAACACATTCTATGGATGAAATCTTATGAATTTATAATAAATAGATTGGATGTGAAACTTTAATTGATTAAATTTATTCAAATCGAGGTATATTCATTAAAACATTTGAAACAAAATCAGGTTAATGAGGTTCAAATGATAGTAAACTTGTCAAGAGAAAATGAAGCCAGAACACAGTCTATGGTTGAAATCTTATGAAATTATATTGAATACATCGGTTACGAAGCTTTGTTTCATTAAATTAATTCAAACCGAGGTATATTCTTTGAAACATTTGAAACATCACAGGTTAATGAGGTTCAAATGATAGTAAACTTGTCAAGAGAAAACGAAGCCAAACACAGTCTATGGTTGAAATCTTATGAAATTATATTGAATACATCGGTTATGAAGCATAGTTTGATTAAATTTATTCAAATCGAGATATATTCTTTGAAACATTTGAAACAACATCAGGTTGATGATGTTCAAATGATAGTAAACTTTTCAAGAATGAATGAAGCCAGAACACAGTCTATGGTTGAAATCATATGAATTTATATTGAATACATCGGTTATAAAGCTTTGTTTGGTTAAATTCATTCAAAATTGAGGTATGTTCTTTGAAACAATTGAAACCTCATCAGGTTAATGAGGTTCAAATGATAGTAAACTTGTCAAGAGAAAACGAAGCCATAACACAGTCTATGGTTGAAATCTTATGAAATTATATTGAATACACCGGTTATGAAGCTTTGTTTGATTAAATTTATTCAAATAGAGATATATTCTTTGAAACATTTCAAACATTATCAGGTCAATGAGTTTCAAGTAACCTTGTAAAGAGAAAATGAAGCCAGAACACAGTCTATGGTTGAAATCTTATGAAATTATATTGAATACACCGGTTATGAAGCTTTGTTTGATTAAATTTATTCAAATCGAGATATATTCTTTAAAACATTTCAAACATTATCAGGTCAATGAGTTTCAAGTAAACTTGTAAAGAGAAAATGAAGCCAGAACACAGTCTATGGTTGAAATTTTAAGAATTTATATTGAATACATCGGTTATGAAGCTTTGTGTGATTAAATTCATTAAAATCGAGGTATATTCTTTGAAACATTTGAAACCTCATCATGTTAATGAGGTTCCAATGATAGTAAACTTGTCAAGACAAAAAGAAGCCAGAACACAGTCTATGGTTGAAACCTTATGAATTTATATTGAATACATCGGTTATGAAGCTTTGTTTGTTTAAATTCAATCAAATGGAGGTACATATTTTTGAAACATTTGAAACCTCATCAGGTTAATGAGGTTCAAATGATAGTAAACTTGTCAAGAGAAAATGAAGCCAGAACACAGTCTATATTTGTAATTTGGAATTTATATAGAATAGATCGGTTGTGAAACTTTAAATGAATAAATTCATTCAAATCGAGGTATATTCTTTGAAACATTTGAAAACCTCATCAGGTTAATGAGGTTCAAATGATAGTAAACTTGTATATAGGAATTGGTTTTAGAGCGCAGTCAATGGTTGAAATCTTATGAATTTATATAGAATAGATCGAATATGAAACTTTAAATGATTAAATTCATTCAAATCGAGGTATATTCTTTGAAACATTTGAAACCTCATCAGGTTAATGAGGTTCAGATGATAGTAAACTTGTCAAGAGAAAACGAAGCCATAACACAGTCTATGGTTGAAATCTTATGAAATTATATTGAATAAGCCCGTTATGAAGCTTTGTTTGATTAAATTTATTCAAATCAAGATATATCCTTTGAAACATTTGAAGTCTCATCAGGTTAATGAGGTTCAAATGATAAAAAACTTGTCAAGAGCAAATGAAGCCAGAAAACAGTCAATGGTTGAAATCTTATGAATTTATATAGAATAGATCGAATATGAAACTTTAAATGATTAAATTCATTCAAATCGAGGTATATTCTTTGAAACATTTGAAACCACATCAGGTTAATGATGTTCAAATGATAGTAAACTTGTCAAGAAAGAATGAAGCCAGAACACAGTCTATGGTTGAAATCATATGAATTTATATTGAATACATCGGTTATAAAGCTTTGTTTGGTTAAATTCATTCAAATTGAGGTATGTTCTTTGAAACAATTGAAACCTCATCAGGTTAATGAGGTTCAAATGATAGTAAACTTGTCAAGAAAAAACGAAGCCATAACACAGTCTATGGTTGAAATCTTATGAAATTATATTGAATACACCGGTTATGAAGCTTTGTTTGATTAAATTTATTCAAATAGAGATATATTCTTTGAAACATTTCAAACATTATCAGGTCAATGAGTTTCAAGTAACCTTGTAAAGAGAAAATGAAGCCAGAACACAGTCTATGGTTGAAATCTTATGAAATTATATTGAATACACCGGTTATGAAGCTTTGTTTGATTAAATTTATTCAAATAGAGATATATTCTTTGAAACATTTCAAACATTATCAGGTCAATGAGTTTCAAGTAACCTTGTAAAGAGAAAATGAAGCCAGAACACAGTCTATGGTTGAAATTTTAAGAATTTATATTGAATACATCGGTTATGAAGCTTTGTGTGATTAAATTCATTAAAATCGAGGTATATTCTTTGAAACATTTGAAACCTCATCATGTTAATGAGGTTCAAATGATAGTAAAGTTGTCAAGACAAAAAAAAGCCAGAACACAGTCTATGGTTGAAATCTTATGAATTTATATTGAATACATCGGTTATGAAGCTTTGTTTGTTTAAATTCAATCAAATGGAGGTACATATTTTTAAAACATTTGAAACATTATCAGGTCAATGAGTTTCAAGTAAACTTGTAAAGAGAAAATGAAGCCAGAACACAGTCTATGGTTGAAATTTTAAGAATTTATATTAAATACATCGGTTATGAAGCTTTGTGTGATTAAATTCATTAAAATCGAGGTATATTCTTTGAAACATTTGAAACCTCATCATGTTAATGAGGTTCAAATGATAGTAAACTTGTCAAGACAAAAAGAAGCCAGAACACAGTCTATGGTTGAAATCTTATGAATTTATATTGAATACATCGGTTATGAAGCTTTGTTTGTTTAAGTTCAATCAAATGGAGGTACATATTTTTGAAACATTTGAAACCTCATCAGGTTAATGAGGTTCAAATGATAGTAAACTTGTCAAGAGAAAATGAAGCCAGAACACAGTCTATATTTGTAATTTGGAATTTATATAGAATAGATCGGTTGTGAAACTTTAAATGAATAAATTCATTCAAATCGAGGTATATTCTTTGAAACATTTGAAACCTCATCAGGTTAATGAGGTTCAAATGATAGTAAACTTGTATATAGGAATTGGTTTTAGAGCGCAGTCAATGGTTGAAATCTTATGAATTTATATAGAATAGATCGAATATGAAACTTTAAATGATTAAATTCATTCAAATAGAGGTATATTCTTTGAAACATTTGAAACCTCATCAGGTTAATGAGGTTCAGATGATAGTAAACTTGTCAAGAGAAAACGAAGCCATAACACAGTCTATGGTTGAAATCTTATGAAATTATATTGAATACGCCCGCTATGAAGCTTTGTTTGATTAAATTTATTCAAATCAAGATATATTCTTTGAAACATTTGAAATCTCATCAGGTTAATGAGGTTCAAATGATAAAAAACTTCTCAAGAGAAAATGAAGCCAGAAAACAGTCTATGGTTGAAATCTTATGAATATATTTTGAATACATCGGTTATGAAGCTTTGTTTGATTAAATCAATTCAAGTCGAGGTATATTCTTTGAAAAATTTGAAACCTCATCAAGTTAATGAGGTTCAAGTGATAGTAAAGGTGTCAAGATAAAATGAAGTAGAACACATTATATGGATGAAATCTTATGAATTTATAATAAATAGATTGGATGTGAAACTTTAATTGATTAAATTCATTCAAATCGAGGTATATTCATTAAAACATTTGAAACAAAATCAGGTTAATGAGGTTCAAATGATAGTAAACTTGTCAAGAGAAAATGAAGCCAGAACACAGTCTATGGTTGAAATCTTATGAAATTATATTGAATACATCGGTTGCGAAGCTTTGTTTCATTAAATTAATTCAAATCGAGGTATATTCTTTGAAACATTTGAAACATCACAGGTTAATGAGGTTCAAATGATAGTAAACTTGTCAAGAGAAAACGAAGCCAAACACAGTCTATGGTTGAAATCTTATGAAATTATATTGAATACATCGGTTATGAAGCATAGTTTGATTAAATTTATTCAAATCGAGATATATTCTTTGAAACATTTGAAACCTCATCAGGTTAATGAGGTTCAAATGATAGTAAACTTTTCAAGAATGAATGAAGCCAGAACACAGTCTATGGTTGAAATCATATGAATTTATATTGAATACATCGGTTATAAAGCTTTGTTTGGTTAAATTCATTCAAATTGAGGTATGTTCTTTGAAACAATTGAAACCTCATCAGGTTAATGAGGTTCAAATGATAGTAAACTTGTCAAGAGAAAACGAAGCCATAACACAGTCTATGGTTGAAATCTTATGAAATTATATTGAATACACCGGTTATGAAGCTTTGTTTGATTACATTTATTCAAATAGAGATATATTCTTTGAAACATTTCAAACATTATCAGGTCAATGAGTTTCAAGTAACCTTGTAAAGAGAAAATGAAGCCAGAACACAGTCTATGGTTGAAATTTTAAGAATTTATATTGAATACATCGGTTATGAAGCTTTGTGTGATTAAATTCATTAAAATCGAGGTATATTCTTTGAAACATTTGAAACCTCATCATGTTAATGAGGTTCAAATGATAGTAAACTTGTCAAGACAAAAAAAAGCCAGAACACAGTCTATGGTTGAAATCTTATGAATTTATATTGAATACATCGGTTGTGAAACTTTAAATGATTAAATTCATTCAAATAGAGGTATATTCTTTGAAACATTTGAAACCTCATCAGGTTAATGAGGTTCAGATGATAGTAAACTTGTCAAGAGAAAACGAAGCCATAACACAGTCTATGGTTGAAATCTTATGAAATTATATTGAATACGCCCGCTATGAAGCTTTGTTTGATTAAATTTATTCAAATCAAGATATATTCTTTGAAACATTTGAAATCTCATCAGGTTAATGAGGTTCAAATGATAAAAAACTTCTCAAGAGAAAATGAAGCCAGAAAACAGTCTATGGTTGAAATCTTATGAATATATATTGAATACATCGGTTATGAAGCTTTGTTTGATTAAATCAATTCAAGTCGAGGTATATTCTTTGAAAAATTTGAAACCTCATCAAGTTAATGAGGTTCAAGTGATAGTAAAGGTGTCAAGATAAAATGAAGTAGAACACATTCTATGGATGAAATCTTATGAATTTATAATAAATAGATTGGATGTGAAACTTTAATTGATTAAATTCATTCAAATCGAGGTATATTCATTAAAACATTTGAAACAAAATCAGGTTAATGAGGTTCAAATGATAGTAAACTTGTCAAGAGAAAATGAAGCCAGAACACAGTCTATGGTTGAAATCTTATGAAATTATATTGAATACATCGGGTACGAAGCTTTGTTTCATTAAATTAATTCAAATCGAGGTATATTCTTTGAAACATTTGAAACCACATCAGGTTGATGATGTTCAAATGATAGTAAACTTGTCAAGAATGAATGAAGCCAGAACACAGTCTATGGTTGAAATCATATGAATTTATATTGAATACATTGGTTATAAAGCTTTGTTTGGTTAAATTCATTCAAATTGAGGTATGTTCTTTGAAACAATTGAAACCTCATCAGGTTAATGAGGTTAAAATGATAGTAAACTTGTCAAGAGAAAACGAAGCCATAAGACAGTCTATGGTTGAAATCTTATGAAATTATATTGAATACACCGGTTATGAAGCTTTGTTTGATTAAATTTATTCAAATAGAGATATATTCTTTGAAACATTTCAAACATTATCAGGTCAATGAGTTTCAAGTAACCTTGTAAAGAGAAAATGAAGCCAGAACACAGTCTATGGTTGAAATTTTAAGAATTTATATTGAATACATCGGTTATGAAGCTTTGTGTGATTAAATTCATTAAAATCGATGTAAATTCTTTGAAACATTTGAAACCTCATCATGTTAATGAGGTTCAAATGATAGTAAACTTGTCAAGACAAAAAGAAGCCAGAACACAGTCTATGGTTGAAATCTTATGAATTTATATTGAATACATCGGTTATGAAGCCTTGTTTGTTTAAATTCAATCAAATGGAGGTACATATTTTTGAAACATTTGAAACCTCATCAGGTTAATGAGGTTAAAATGATAGTAAACTTGTCAAGAGAAAATGAAGCCAGAACACAGTCTATATTTGTAATTTGGAATTTATATAGAATAGATCGGTTGTGAAACTTTAAATGAATAAATTCATTCAAATCGAGGTATATTCTTTGAAACATTTGAAAACCTCATCAGGTTAATGAGGTTCAAATGATAGTAAACTTGTATATAGGAATTGGTTTTAGAGCGCAGTCAATGGTTGAAATCTTATGAATTTATATAGAATAGATCGAATATGAAACTTTAAATGATTAAATTCATTCAAATCGAGGTATATTCTTTGAAACATTTGAAACCTCATCAGGTTAATGAGGTTCAGATGATAGTAAACTTGTCAAGAGAAAACGAAGCCATAACACAGTCTATGGTTGAAATCTTATGAAATTATATTGAATACGCCGGTTATGAAGCTTTGTTTGATTAAATTTATTCAAATCAAGATATATTCTTTGAAACATTTGAAATCTCATCAGGTTAATGAGGTTCAAATGATAAAACACTTGTCAAGAGAAAATGAAGCCAGAAAACAGTCTATGGTTGAAATCTTATGAATTTATATTGAATACATCGGTTATGAAGCTTTGTTTGATTAAATCAATTCAAGTCGAGGTATATTCTTTGAAAAATTTGAAACCTCATCAAGTTAATGAGGTTCAAGTGATAGTAAAGGTGTCAAGATAAAATGAAGTAGAACACATTCTATGGATGAAATCTTATGAATTTATAATAAATAGATTGGATGTGAAACTTTAATTGATTAAATTAATTCAAATCGAGGTATATTCTTTGAAACATTTGAAACATCACAGGTTAATGAGGTTCAAATGATAGTAAACTTGTCAAGAGAAAACGAAGCCAAACACAGTCTATGGTTGAAATCTTATGAAATTATATTGAATACACCGGTTATGAAGCATAGTTTGATTAAATTTATTCAAATCGAGATATATTCTTTGAAACATTTGAAACCACATCAGGTTAATGATGTTCAAATGATAGTAAACTTGTCAAGAAAGAATGAAGCCAGAACACAGTCTATGGTTGAAATCATATGAATTTATATTGAATACATCGGTTATAAAGCTTTGTTCGGTTAAATTCATTCAAATTGAGGTATGTTCTTTGAAACAATTGAAACCTCATCAGGTTAATGAGGTTCAAATGATAGAAAAAACTTGTCAAGAGAAAACGAAGCCATAACACAGTCTATGGTTGAAATCTTATGAAATTATATTGAATACACCGGTTATGAAGCTTTGTTTGATTAAATTTATTCAAATAGAGATATATTCTTTGAAACATTTCAAACATTATCAGGTCAATGAGTTTCAAGTAACCTGGTAAAGAGAAAATGAAGCCAGAACACAGTCTATGGTTGAAATTTTAAGAATTTATATTGAATACATCGGTTATGAAGCTTTGTGTGATTAAATTCATTAAAATCGAGGTATATTCTTTGAAACATTTGAAACCTCATCATGTTAATGAGGTTCAAATGATAGTAAACTTGTCAAGACAAAAAAAGCCAGAACACAGTCTATGGTTGAAATCTTCTGGATTTATATAGAATACATCGGTTATGAAGCTTTGTTTGTTTAAATTCAATCAAATGGAGGTACATATTTTTGAAAAATTTGAAACATTATCAGGTCAATGAGTTTCAAGTAAACTTGTAAAGAGAAAATGAAGCCAGAACACAGTCTATGGTTGAAATTTTAAGAATTTATATTGAATACATCGGTTATGAAGCTTTGTGTGATTAAATTCATTAAAATCGAGGTATATTCTTTGAAACATTTGAAACCTCATCATGTTAATGAGGTTCAAATGATAGTAAACTTGTCAAGACAAAAAGAAGCCAGAACACAGTCTATGGTTGAAATCTTATGAATTTAATTTGAATACATCGGTTATGAAGCTTTGTTTGTTTAAATTCAATCAAATGGAGGTACATATTTTTGAAACATTTGAAACCTCATCAGGTTAATGAGGTTCAAATGATAGTAAACTTGTCAAGAGAAAATGAAGCCAGAACACAGTCTATATTTGTAATTTGGAATTTATATAGAATAGATCGGTTGTGAAACTTTAAATGAATAAATTCATTCAAATCGAGGTATATTCTTTGAAACATTTGAAACCTCATCAGGTTAATGAGGTTCAAATGATAGTAAACTTGTCAAGAGAAAATGAAGCCAGAACACAGTCTATATTTGTAATTTGGAATTTATATAGAATAGATCGGTTGTGAAACTTTAAATGAATAAATTCATTCAAATCGAGGTATATTCTTTGAAACATTTGAAACCTCATCAGGTTAATGATGTTCAAATGATAGTAAACTTGTATATAGGAATTGGTTTTAGAGCGCAGTCAATGGTTGAAATCTTATGAATTTATATAGAATAGATCGAATATGAAACTTTAAATTATTAAATTCATTCAAATCGAGGTATATTCTTTGAAACATTTGAAACCTCATCAGGTTAATGAGGTTCAAATGATAGTAAACTTGTCAAGAGAAAATGAAGCCAGAACACAGTCTATATTTGTAATTTGGAATTTATATAGAATAGATCGGTTGTGAAACTTTAAATGAATAAATTCATTCAAATCGAGGTATATTCTTTGAAACATTTGAAACCTCATCAGGTTAATGAGGTTCAAATGATAGTAAACTTGTATATAGGAATTGGTTTTAGAGCGCAGTCAATGGTTGAAATCTTATGAATTTATATAGAATAGATCGAATATGAAACTTTAAATTATTAAATTCATTCAAATCGAGGTATATTCTTTGAAACATTTGAAACCTCATCAGGTTAATGAGGTTCAAATGATAGTAAACTTGTATATAGGAATTGGTTTTAGAGCGCAGTCAATGGTTGAAATCTTATGAATTTATATAGAATAGATCGAATATGAAACTTTAAATTATTAAATTCATTCAAATCGAGGTATATTCTTTGAAACATTTGAAACCTCATCAGGTTAATGAGGTTCAGATGATAGTAAACTTGTCAAGAGAAAACGAAGCCATAACACAGTCTATGGTTGAAATCTTATTAAATTATATTGAATACGCCGGTTATGAAGCTTTGTTTGATTAAATTTATTCAAATCAAGATATATTCTTTGAAACATTTGAAATCTCATCAGGTTAATGAGGTTCAAATGATAAAAAATTTGTCAAGAGAAAATGAAGCCAGAAAACAGTCTATGGTTGAAATCTTATGAATTTATATTGAATACATCGGTTATGAAGCTTTGTTTGATTAAATCAATTCAAGTCGAGGTATATTCTTTGAAAAATTTGAAACCTCATCAAGTTAATGAGGTTCAAGTGATAGTAAAGGTGTCAAGATAAAATGAAGTAGAACACATTCTATGGATGAAATCTTATGAATTTATAATAAATAGATTGGATGTGAAACTTTAATTGATTAAATTCATTCAAATCGAGGTATATTCATTGAAACATTTGAAACAAAATCAGGTTAATGAGGTTCAAATGATAGTAAACTTGTCAACAGAAAATGAAACCAGAACACAGTCTATGATTGAAATCTTATGAAATTATATTGAATACATCGGTTACGAAGCTTTGTTTCATTAAATTAATTCAAATCGAGGTATATTCTTTGAAACATTTGAAACATCACAGGTTAATGAGGTTCAAATGATAGTAAACTTGTCAAGAGAAAACGAAGCCAAACACAGTCTATGGTTGAAATCTTATGACAATATATTGAATACACCGGTTATGAAGCATAGTTTGATTAAATTTATTCAAATCGAGATATATTCTTTGAAACATTTGAAACCACATCAAGTTAATGATGTTCAAATGATAGTAAACTTGTCAAGAAAGAATGAAGCCAGAACACAGTCTATGGTTGAAATCATATGAATTTATATTGAATACATCGGTTATAAAGCTTTGTTTGGTTAAATTCATTCAAATTGAGGTATGTTCTTTGAAACAATTGAAACCTCATCAGGTTAATGAGGTTCAAATGATAGTAAACTTGTCAAGAGAAAGCGAAGCCATAACACAGTCTATGGTTGAAATCTTATGAAATTATATTGAATACACCGGTTATGAAGCTTTGTTTGATTAAATTTATTCAAATAGAGATATATTCTTTGAAACATTTGAAACCTCATCAGGTTAATGAGGTTCAAATGATAGTAAACTTGTCAAGAGAAAACGAAGCCAGAACACAGTCTATGGTTGAATTCTTATAAATTTATATTGAATACATCGGTTATGAAGCTTTGTGTGATTCTATTCATTCAAATCGAGGTGTATTCTTTGAAACATTTGAAGCCTTTTAGGTTAATGAGGTTCAAATGATAGTAAACTTGTCAAGAAAAAAAGAAGCCAGAACACAGTCTATGGTTGAAATCTTATGAATTTATATTGAATACATCGGTTATGAAGCTTTGTTTGTTTAAATTCAATCAATTGGAGGTACATATGTTTGAAATATTTTAAACCTCATCAGGTTAATGAGGTTCAAATAATAGTAAACTTTACAAGAAAAAATGAAGCCAGAACACAGTCTATGGTTGAAATCTTATCAATTTATATTGAATAGATCGGTTGTGAAACTTTAAATGAATAAATTCATTCAAATCGAGGTATATTCTTTGAAACATTTCAAACCTCATCAGGTTAATGAGGTTCAAATGATAGTAAACTTGTCAATAGGAATTGGTTTTAGAGCGCAGTCAATGGTTGAAATCTTATGAATTTATATAGAATAGATCGAATATGAAACTTTAAATGATTAAATTCATTCAAATCGAGGAATATTCTTTGAAACATTTGAAACCTCATCAGGTTAATGAAATTCAAATGATAGTAAACTTGTCAAGCGAAAATGAAGCCAGAACACAGTCTATGGTTGAAATCTTATGAATTTATATTGAATACATCAGTTATGAAGCTTTGTTTGATTAAATCAATTCAAGTCGAGGTATATTCTTTGAAACATTTGAAACCTCATCAAGTTAATGAGGTTCAAGTGATAGTAAAGGTGTCAAGATAAAATGAGGAAGAACACATTCTATGGCTGAAGTCTTATTAATTTATAATAAATAGATTGGATGTAAAACTTTAATTGATTAAATTCTTTCAAATCGAGGTATATTCTTTGAAACATTTGAAAACTCATTAGGTTAATGAGGTTCAAATGATAGTAAACTTGTGAAGAGAAAAGGAAGCCAGAACACAGTCTATGGTTGAAATCTTATGAAATTATATGTAATACACCGGTTATGAAGCTTAGTTTGAATACATTTATTCAAATCGAGATATATTCTTGGAAACATTTGAAACCTCATCAGGTTAATGAAGTTGAAATGATAGTGAACTTGTCAAGAAGGAATGAAGCCAGAACACAGTCTATGGTTGAAATAATATGAATTTATATTGAATACATCGGTTATAAAGCTTTGTTTGATTAAATTCATTCAAATTGAGTTATGTTCTGTGAAACATTTGAAACTTCATCAGGTTAATCAGGTTCAAATGATAGTAAACTTGTCAAAGGAAAACTAAGCCATAACGCAGTCTATGGTTGAAATCTTATTAAATTATATTGAATACACTGGTTATGAAGCTTTGTTTGATTATATTTATTCAAATCGAGATATAATCTTTGAAGCATTTGAAATCTCATCAGGTTAATGAGGTTCAAATGATAAAAAACTTGTCAAGAGAAAATGAAGCCAGAACACAGTCTATGGTTGAAATCTTATGAATTTATATTGAATACATCGGTTATGAAGCTTTGTGTGATTCTTTTCATTCAAATCGAGGTATATTCTTTGAAACATTTGAAACCTCATCAGGTTAATGAGGTTCAAATGATAAAAAACTTGTCAAGAGAAAACGAAGCCAGAACACAGTCTATGGTTGAAATCTTATGAAATTGTATTTAATACATCGGTTGTAAAGCTTTGTTTGATTAAATTCATTCAAATTGAGGTATGTTCTTTGAAACATTTGAAACCTCAACAGGTTAATGAGGTTCAAATGATAGTAAACTTGTCAAGAGAAAACGAAGCCATAACACAGTCTCTGGTTGAAATCTTATGAAATAATATTGAATACACCGGTTATAAAGCTTTGTTTGATTAACTTTATTCAAATCGAGATATATTCTTTGAAACATTTCAAACATTATCAGGTTAATGAGTTTCAAGTAAACTTGTAAAGAGAAAATGAAGCCAGAACACAGTCTTTGTTTGAAATTTTAAGAACTTATATTTAATACATCGGTTATGAAGCTTTGTGTGATTAAATTCATTAAAATCGAGGTATATTCTTTGAAACATTTGAAACCTCATCATGTTAATGAGGTTCAAATGATAGTAAACTTGTCAAGAGAAAATGAAGCCAGAACACAGTCTATATTTGTAATTTGGAATTTATATAGAATAGATCGGTTGTGAAACTTTAAATGAATAAATTCATTCAAATCGAGGTATATTCTTTGAAACATTTGAAACCTCATCAGGTTAATGAGGTTCAAATGATAGTAAACTTGTATATAGGAATTGGTTTTAGAGCGCAGTCAATGGTTGAAATCTTATGAATTTATATAGAATAGATCGAATATGAAACTTTAAATTATTAAATTCATTCAAATCGAGGTATATTCTTTGAAACATTTGAAACCTCATCAGGTTAATGAGGTTCAAATGATAGTAAACTTGTATATAGGAATTGGTTTTAGAGCGCAGTCAATGGTTGAAATCTTATGAATTTATATAGAATAGATCGAATATGAAACTTTAAATTATTAAATTCATTCAAATCGAGGTATATTCTTTGAAACATTTGAAACCTCATCAGGTTAATGAGGTTCAGATGATAGTAAACTTGTCAAGAGAAAACGAAGCCATAACACAGTCTATGGTTGAAATCTTATTAAATTATATTGAATACGCCGGTTATGAAGCTTTGTTTGATTAAATTTATTCAAATCAAGATATATTCTTTGAAACATTTGAAATCTCATCAGGTTAATGAGGTTCAAATGATAAAAAATTTGTCAAGAGAAAATGAAGCCAGAAAACAGTCTATGGTTGAAATCTTATGAATTTATATTGAATACATCGGTTATGAAGCTTTGTTTGATTAAATCAATTCAAGTCGAGGTATATTCTTTGAAAAATTTGAAACCTCATCAAGTTAATGAGGTTCAAGTGATAGTAAAGGTGTCAAGATAAAATGAAGTAGAACACATTCTATGGATGAAATCTTATGAATTTATAATAAATAGATTGGATGTGAAACTTTAATTGATTAAATTCATTCAAATCGAGGTATATTCATTGAAACATTTGAAACAAAATCAGGTTAATGAGGTTCAAATGATAGTAAACTTGTCAAGAGAAAACGAAGCCAAACACTGTCTATGGTTGAAATCTTATGAAATTATATTGAATACACCGGTTATGAAGCATAGTTTGATTAAATTTATTCAAATCGAGATATATTCTTTGAAACATTTGAAACCACATCAGGTTAATGATGTTCAAATGATAGTAAACTTGTCAAGAAAGAATGAAGCCAGAACACAGTCTATGGTTGAAATCATATGAATTTATATTGAATACATCGGTTATAAAGCTTTGTTTGGTTAAATTCATTCAAATTGAGGTATGTTCTTTGAAACAATTGAAACCTCATCAGGTTAATGAGGTTCAAATGATAGTAAACTTGTCAAGAGAAAACGAAGCCATAACACAGTCTATGGTTGAAATCTTATGAAATTATATTGAATACACCGGTTATGAAGCTTTGTTTGATTAAATTTATTCAAATAGAGATATATTCTTTGAAACATTTCAAACATTATCAGGTCAATGAGTTTCAAGTAACCTTGTAAAGAGAAAATGAAGCCAGAACACAGTCTATGGTTGAAATTTTAAGAATTTATATTGAATACATCGGTTATGAAGCTTTGTGTGATTAAATTCATTAAAATCGAGGTATATTCTTTGAAACATTTGAAACCTTATCATGTTAATGAGGTTCAAATGATAGTAAACTTGTCAAAAAAAAAAAAGCCAGAACACAGTCTATGGTTGAAATCTTATGAATTTATATTGAATACATCGGTTATGAAGCTTTGTTTGTTTAAATTCAATCAAATGGAGGTACATATTTTTGAAACATTTGAAACATTATCAGGTCAATGAGTTTCAAGTAAACTTGTAAAGAGAAAATGAAGCCAGAACACAGTCTATGGTTGAAATTTTAAGAATTTATATTGAATACATCGGTTATGAAGCTTTGTGTGATTAAATTCATTAAAATCGAGGTATATTCTTTGAAACATTTGAAACCTCATCATGTTAATGAGGTTCAAATGATAGTAAACTTGTCAAGACAAAAAGAAGCCAGAACACAGTCTATGGTTGAAATCTTATGAATTTATATTGAATACATCGGTTATGAAGCTTTGTTTGTTTAAATTCAATCAAATGGAGGTACATATTTTTGAAACATTTGAAAGCTCATCAGGTTAATGAGGTTTAAATGATAGTAAACTTGTCAAGAGAAAATGAAGCCAGAAAACAGTCTATATTTGTAATTTGGAATTTATATAGAATAGATCGGTTGTGAAACTTTAAATGAATAAATTCATTCAAATCGAGGTATATTCTTTGAAACATTTGAAACCTCATCAGGTTAATGAGGTTCAAATGATAGTAAACTTGTAAATAGGAATTGGTTTTAGAGCGCAGTCAATGGTTGAAATCTTATGAATTTATATAGAATAGATCGAATATGAAACTTTAAATGATTAAATTCATTCAAATCGAGGTATATTCTTTGAAAAATTTGAAACCTCATCAGGTTAATGAGGTTCAGATGATAGTAAACTTGTCAAGAGAAAACGAAGCCATAACACAGTCTATGGTTGAAATCTTATGAAATTATATTGAATACGCCGGTTATGAAGCTTTGTTTGATTAAATTTATTCAAATCAAGATATATTCTTTGAAACATTTGAAATCTCATCAGGTTAATGAGGTTCAAATGATAAAAAACTTGTCAAGAGAAAATGAAGCCAGAAAACAGTCTATGGTTGAAATCTTATGAATTTATATTGAATACATCGGTTATGAAGCTTTGTTTGATTAAATCAATTCAAGTCGAGGTATATTCTTTGAAAAATTTGAAACATCACAGGTTAATGAGGTTCAAGTGATAGTAAAGGTGTCAAGATAAAATGAAGTAGAACACATTCTATGGATGAAATCTTATGAATTTATAATAAATAGATTGGATGTGAAACTTTAATTGATTAAATTCATTCAAATCGAGGTATATTCATTGAAACATTTGAAACAAAATCAGGTTAATGAGGTTCAAATGATAGTAAACTTGTCAACAGAAAATGAAACCAGAACACAGTCTATGATTGAAATCTTATGAAATTATATTGAATACATCGGTTACGAAGCTTTGTTTCATTAAATTAATTCAAATCGAGGTATATTCTTTGAAACATTTGAAACATCACAGGTTAATGAGGTTCAAATGATAGTAAACTTGTCAAGAGAAAACGAAGCCAAACACAGTCTATGGTTGAAATCTTATGACAATATATTGAATACACCGGTTATGAAGCATAGTTTGATTAAATTTATTCAAATCGAGATATATTCTTTGAAACATTTGAAACCACATCAAGTTAATGATGTTCAAATGATAGTAAACTTGTCAAGAAAGAATGAAGCCAGAACACAGTCTATGGTTGAAATCATATGAATTTATATTGAATACATCGGTTATAAAGCTTTGTTTGGTTAAATTCATTCAAATTGAGGTATGTTCTTTGAAACAATTGAAACCTCATCAGGTTAATGAGGTTCAAATGATAGTAAACTTGTCAAGAGAAAGCGAAGCCATAACACAGTCTATGGTTGAAATCTTATGAAATTATATTGAATACACCGGTTATGAAGCTTTGTTTGATTAAATTTATTCAAATAGAGATATATTCTTTGAAACATTTGAAACCTCATCAGGTTAATGAGGTTCAAATGATAGTAAACTTGTCAAGAGAAAACGAAGCCAGAACACAGTCTATGGTTGAATTCTTATAAATTTATATTGAATACATCGGTTATGAAGCTTTGTGTGATTCTATTCATTCAAATCGAGGTGTATTCTTTGAAACATTTGAAGCCTTTTAGGTTAATGAGGTTCAAATGATAGTAAACTTGTCAAGAAAAAAAGAAGCCAGAACACAGTCTATGGTTGAAATCTTATGAATTTATATTGAATACATCGGTTATGAAGCTTTGTTTGTTTAAATTCAATCAATTGGAGGTACATATGTTTGAAATATTTTAAACCTCATCAGGTTAATGAGGTTCAAATAATAGTAAACTTTACAAGAAAAAATGAAGCCAGAACACAGTCTATGGTTGAAATCTTATCAATTTATATTGAATAGATCGGTTGTGAAACTTTAAATGAATAAATTCATTCAAATCGAGGTATATTCTTTGAAACATTTCAAACCTCATCAGGTTAATGAGGTTCAAATGATAGTAAACTTGTCAATAGGAATTGGTTTTAGAGCGCAGTCAATGGTTGAAATCTTATGAATTTATATAGAATAGATCGAATATGAAACTTTAAATGATTAAATTCATTCAAATCGAGGAATATTCTTTGAAACATTTGAAACCTCATCAGGTTAATGAAATTCAAATGATAGTAAACTTGTCAAGCGAAAATGAAGCCAGAACACAGTCTATGGTTGAAATCTTATGAATTTATATTGAATACATCAGTTATGAAGCTTTGTTTGATTAAATCAATTCAAGTCGAGGTATATTCTTTGAAACATTTGAAACCTCATCAAGTTAATGAGGTTCAAGTGATAGTAAAGGTGTCAAGATAAAATGAGGAAGAACACATTCTATGGCTGAAGTCTTATTAATTTATAATAAATAGATTGGATGTAAAACTTTAATTGATTAAATTCTTTCAAATCGAGGTATATTCTTTGAAACATTTGAAAACTCATTAGGTTAATGAGGTTCAAATGATAGTAAACTTGTGAAGAGAAAAGGAAGCCAGAACACAGTCTATGGTTGAAATCTTATGAAATTATATGTAATACACCGGTTATGAAGCTTAGTTTGAATACATTTATTCAAATCGAGATATATTCTTGGAAACATTTGAAACCTCATCAGGTTAATGAAGTTGAAATGATAGTGAACTTGTCAAGAAGGAATGAAGCCAGAACACAGTCTATGGTTGAAATAATATGAATTTATATTGAATACATCGGTTATAAAGCTTTGTTTGATTAAATTCATTCAAATTGAGTTATGTTCTGTGAAACATTTGAAACTTCATCAGGTTAATCAGGTTCAAATGATAGTAAACTTGTCAAAGGAAAACTAAGCCATAACGCAGTCTATGGTTGAAATCTTATTAAATTATATTGAATACACTGGTTATGAAGCTTTGTTTGATTATATTTATTCAAATCGAGATATAATCTTTGAAGCATTTGAAATCTCATCAGGTTAATGAGGTTCAAATGATAAAAAACTTGTCAAGAGAAAATGAAGCCAGAACACAGTCTATGGTTGAAATCTTATGAATTTATATTGAATACATCGGTTATGAAGCTTTGTGTGATTCTTTTCATTCAAATCGAGGTATATTCTTTGAAACATTTGAAACCTCATCAGGTTAATGAGGTTCAAATGATAAAAAACTTGTCAAGAGAAAACGAAGCCAGAACACAGTCTATGGTTGAAATCTTATGAAATTGTATTTAATACATCGGTTGTAAAGCTTTGTTTGATTAAATTCATTCAAATTGAGGTATGTTCTTTGAAACATTTGAAACCTCAACAGGTTAATGAGGTTCAAATGATAGTAAACTTGTCAAGAGAAAACGAAGCCATAACACAGTCTCTGGTTGAAATCTTATGAAATAATATTGAATAAACCGGTTATAAAGCTTTGTTTGATTAACTTTATTCAAATCGAGATATATTCTTTGAAACATTTCAAACATTATCAGGTTAATGAGTTTCAAGTAAACTTGTAAAGAGAAAATGAAGCCAGAACACAGTCTTTGTTTGAAATTTTAAGAACTTATATTTAATACATCGGTTATGAAGCTTTGTGTGATTAAATTCATTAAAATCGAGGTATATTCTTTGAAACATTTGAAACCTCATCATGTTAATGAGGTTCAAATGATAGTAAACTTGTCAAGACAAAAAGAAGCCAGAACACAGTCCATGGTTGAAATCTTATGATTTTATTTTGAATACATCGGTTATGAAGCTTTGTTTGTTTAAATTCAATCAAATGGAGGTACATATTTTTGAAACATTTGAAACCTCATCAGGTTAATTAGGTTCAAATGATGATAAACTTGTCAAGAGAGAATGAAGCCAGAACACAGTCTATATTTGAAATTTTGAGTTTATATAGAATAGATCGGTTGTGAAACTTTAAATGAATAAATTCATTCAAATCGAGGTATATTCTTTGAAACATTTCAAACCTCATCAGGTTAATGAGGTTCAAATGATAGTAAACTTGTATATAGGAATTGGTTTTAGAGCGCAGTCAATGGTTGAAATCTTATGAATTTATATAGAATAAATCGGTTATGAAGCTTTGTTTGATTAAATTCATTCAAATCGAGGTATATTCTTTGAAACATTTGAAACCTCATCAGGTTAATAAGGTCTAAATGAAAGTAAACTTGTCAAGAGAAAATGAAGCCAGAACACAGTCTATGGTTGAATACTTATAAATTTATATTGAATACATCGGTTATGAAGCTTTTTTATTTGATTAAATTCATTCAAATCGAGGTATATTCTTTGAAACATTTGAACACTCATCAGGGTAATGAGGTTCAAATGATAGTAACCTTGTCAAGATAAAATGAAGCCAGAACACAGTCTATTGTTGAAATCTTATTAAATTATATTGAATACATCGGTTATGAAGCTCTGTTTGATTAAATTCATTCAAATCGAGGTATATTCATATAAACATTTGAAACCTCATCAGGTTAATGAGGTTCAAATGATAGTAAACTTGTCAAGAGAAAATGAAGTAGAGCACATTCTATGGTTGAAATCTTATGAATTTATATTAAATACATCTGCTATGAAGCTTTGTTTGATTAAATTCATTCAAATCGAGGTATATTCTTTGAAACATTTGAAACCTCATCAGGTTAATGAGGTTCAAATGATAGTAAACTTGTCAAGAGAAAATGAAGTAGAGCACATTCTATGGTTGAAATCTTATGAATTTATATTAAATACATCTGCTATGAAGCTTTGTTTGATTAGATTCATTCAAATCGAGGTATATTCTTTGAAACATTTGAAACCTCATCAGGGTAATGAGGTCTAAATGAAAGTAAACTTGTCAAGAGAAAGTGAAGCCATAACACAGTCTATGGTTGAAAGTTTTTGAAATTTAATTGAATACATCGGTTATGAAGTTTTTTTTTTTTTCAGTAATTTATTTTGAGTGGGAAGGAAGTATTTCTAGCTACTTAAAGCTATTTTATGCCCACTGTGCATGCCGCATCCTGGTACGGGACCCCTAGTTTAACGTCCCTTCCGAAGGACGGCGAGGTGAGTTGCAAAGCCAAGCGTCCGAGGTCACCCATCCGGAGTTTGACCTCACTCGACCGAGCTTAACTTCAGTCACCTGACGGAAGCTGATTAAGCCGCTCGGCCACTCACCCCACAAGCTTTGTTTGATTAAATTCATTCAAATCGAGGTATATTCTTTGAAACATTTGAAACCTCATCAGGTTAATGAGGTCTAAATGAAAGTAAACTTGTCAAGAGAAAGTGAAGCTATAACACAGTCTATGGTTGAAAGTTTTTGAAATTTAATTGAATACATCGGTTATGAAGCTTTTTTTTTCAGTAATTTATTTTGAGTGGGAAGGAAGTATTTCTAGCTACTTAAAGCAAATTTAAGCCCACTGTGCATGCCGCATCCAGGCACGGGACCCCTACTTTAACATCCCTTCCGAGGGACGGCGAGGTGAGTTGGGAAGCCAAGCCTCCGAGGTCACCCATCCGGAGTTTGACCTCACTCGACCGAGCTTAACTTCAGTCTCCTGACGGAAGCTGATTAAGCCGCTCGGCCACTCACCCCACAAGCTTTGTTTGATTAAATTCATTCAAATCGAGGTATATTCTTTGAAACATTTGAAACCTCATCAGGTTAATGAGGTCTAAATGAAAGTAAACTTGTCAAGAGAAAATGAAACCAGAACACAGTCTATGGTTGAAATCTTATGAATTTATATTGAATACATCGGTTATGAAGCTTTGTTTTTAAATTTATTCAAATCGAGGTATTTTCTTTGAAACATTTGAAACCTCATCAGGTTAATGAGGTTGAAATGATAGTAAACTTGTAAAGAGAACATGAAGCCAGAACACATTCTATTATTGGAATCTTATGAATTTATAATAAATCGATGGGATGTGAAACTTTAATTGATTAAATTCGTTCAAATCGAGGAATATTCTTTGAAACATTTGAAACCTCATCAGGTTAATGAGGTTCAAATGATAGTAAACTTGTAAAGAGAACATGAAGCCAGAACACATTTATGTTTGAAATCTTATGAATGTATAATAAATAGATGGGATGTGAAACTTTAATTGATTAAATTCATTCAAATCGAGGTATATTCTTTGAAACATTTGAAACCTCATCAGGTTAATGAGGTTTAAATGATAGTAAACTTGTCAAGATAAAATGAAGCCAGAACACAGTCTATGGTTGAATACTTATAAATTTATCTTGAATACATCAGTTATGAAGCTTTTTTGTTTTATTAAATTCATTCAAATCGAGGTATATTCTTTGAAACATTTGAACACTCATCAGGGTAATGAGGTTCAAATGATAGTAAACTTGTCAAGATCAAATGAAGCCAGAACACAGTCTATTATTGAAATGTTATTAAATTATATTGAATACATCGGTTATGAAGCTTTGTTTGATTAAATTCATTCAAATCGAGGTATATTCATTGAAACATTTGAAACCTCATCAGGTTAATGAGGTTCAAATGATAGTAAACTTGTCAAGAGAAAATGAAGTAGTGCACATTCTATGGTTGAAATCTTATGAAATTATATTGAATACACCGGTTATGAAGCTTTGTGTGATTCTATTCATTCAAATCGAGGTATATTCTTTGAAATATTTGAAATCTCATCAGGTTAATGAGGTTCAATTGATAAAAAACTTGTCAAGAGAAAATGAAGCCAGAACACAGTCTATGGTTGAAATCTTATGAAATTATATTGAATACACCGGTTATGAAGCTTTGTGTGATTCTATTCATTCAAATCGAGGTATATTCTTTGAAATATTTGAAATCTCATCAGGTTAATGAGGTTCAAATGATAAAAAACTTGTCAAGAGAAAATGAAGCCAGAACACAGTCTATGGTTGAAATCTTATGAATTTATATTGAATACATCGGTTATGAAGCTTTGTGTGATTCTATTCATTCAAATCGAGGTATATTCTTTGAAACATTTGAAACCTCATCAGGTTAATGAGGTTCAAATGATAAAAAACTTGTCAAGAGAAAATGAAGCCAGAACACAGTCTATGGTTGAAATCTTATGAATTTATATTGAATACATCGGTTATGAAGCTTTGTGTGATTCTATTCATTCAAATCGAGGTATATTCTTTGAAACATTTGAAACCTCATCAGGTTAATGAGGTTCAAATGATAGTAAACTAGGTATATTCTTTGAAACATTTGAAACCTCATCAGGTTAATGAGGTTCAAATGATAGTAAACTTGTGAAGAGAAAAGGAAGCCAGAACACAGTCTTTGGTTGAAATCTTATGAAATTATATTGAATACACCGGTTATGAAGCTTTGTTTGATTAAATTCATTCAAATTGAGGTATGTTCTTTGAAACATTTGAAACTTCATCAGGTTAATGAGGTTGAAATGATAGTAAACTTGTCAAGAGAAAATGAAGCCATAACACAGTCTATGGTTGAAATCTTATGAATTTATATTGAATACATCGGTTATGAAGCTTTGTTTGTTTAAATTCAATCAAATGGAGGTACATATTCTTTGAAACATTTGAAACCTCATCAGGTTAATGAGGTTCAAATGATAAAAAACTTGTCAAGAGAAAATGAAGCCAGAACACAGTCTATGGTTGAAATCTTATGAATTTATATTGAATACATCGGTTATGAAGCTTTGTGTGATTCTATTCATTCAAATCGAGGTATATTCTTTGAAACATTTGAAACCTCATCAGGTTAATGAGGTTCAAATGATAGTAAACTAGGTATATTCTTTGAAACATTTGAAACCTCATCAGGTTAATGAGGTTCAAATGATAGTAAACTTGTGAAGAGAAAAGGAAGCCAGAACACAGTCTTTGGTTGAAATCTTATGAAATTATATTGAATACACCGGTTATGAAGCTTTGTTTGATTAAATTCATTCAAATTGAGGTATGTTCTTTGAAACATTTGAAACTTCATCAGGTTAATGAGGTTGAAATGATAGTAAACTTGTCAAGAGAAAATGAAACCAGAACACAGTCTATGGTTGAAATCTTATGAATTTATATTGAATACATCGGTTATGAAGCTTTGTTTTTAAATTTATTCAAATCGAGGTATTTTCTTTGAAACATTTGAAACCTCATCAGGTTAATGAGGTTGAAATGATAGTAAACTTGTAAAGAGAACATGAAGCCAGAACACATTCTATTATTGGAATCTTATGAATTTATAATAAATCGATGGGATGTGAAACTTTAATTGATTAAATTCGTTCAAATCGAGGAATATTCTTTGAAACATTTGAAACCTCATCAGGTTAATGAGGTTCAAATGATAGTAAACTTGTAAAGAGAACATGAAGCCAGAACACATTTATGTTTGAAATCTTATGAATGTATAATAAATAGATGGGATGTGAAACTTTAATTGATTAAATTAATTCAAATCGAGGTATATTCTTTGAAACATTTGAAACCTCATCAGGTTAATGAGGTTTAAATGATAGTAAACTTGTCAAGATAAAATGAAGCCAGAACACAGTCTATGGTTGAATACTTATAAATTTATATTGAATACATCGGTTATGAAGCTTTGTTTGATTACATTCATTCAAATCGAGGTATATTCTTTGAAAAATTTGAAACCTCATCAGGTTAATGAGGTTCAAGTGATAGTGAACTGGTGAAGAGGAAATGAAGTCAGACCAAAGTCTATGGTTGTATTTCATGGACTTATATTGAATACATCGGTTATGAAGCTTTGTTTGATTAAATTCATTCAAATCGATGTAAAGACTATGGTTGAAATCTTTTTAATTAAAATGAATAGATCGGATGTGAAACTTTAAATGATTAAATTCATTCAAATCTAGGTATATTCTTTGAAACATTTGAAACCTCATCAGGTTAATGAGGTTCAAATGATAGTAAACTTGCCAAGAGAAAATGATTTTAGAGCATAGTCAATGGTTGAAAACTTATGAATTTATAATAAATGGATTGGATGTGAAACTTTAATTGATTAAATTCATTCAAATCGAGGTGTATTATTTGAAACATGTGAAACCTATTCAGGTTAATGAGGTTCAAATGATAGTAAACTTGTCAAGAGAAAATGAAGCCAGAACACAGTCTATGGTTGAAATCTTATGAATTTATATTGAATACATCGGTTATGAAGCTTTGTTTGATTACATTCATTCAAATCGAGGTATATTCTTTGAAAAATTTGAAACCTCATCAGGTTAATGAGGTTCAAATGATAGTAAACTTGTCAAGATCAAATGAAGCCAGAACACAGTCTATGGTTGAAATCTTATCAATTTATATTGAATAAATCGGTTATGAAGCTTTGTTTGATTACATTCATTCAAATCGAGGTATATTCTTTGAAAAATTTGAAACCTCATCATTTTAATGAGGTTTAAATGATAGTAAACTTGTCAAGAGAAAATGAAGCCAGAACACAGTCTATGGTTGAAAATCTTATGAATTTATATTGAATACATCGGTTATGAAGCTTTGTTTGATTACATTCATTCAAATCGAGGTATATTCTTTGAAAAATTTGAAACCTCATCAGGTTAATGAGGTTCAAATCATAGTAAACTTGTAAAGAGAACATGAAGCCAGAACACATTATATTTTTGGAATCCTATGAATTTAAATTATATCGATTGGATGTGAAACTTTAATTGATTAAATTCATTCAAATCGAGGAATATTCTTTGAAACATTTGAAACCTCATCAGGTTAATGAGGTTCAAATGATAGTAAACTTGTAAAGAGAACATGAAGCCAGAACACATTTATGTTTGAAATCTTATGAATGTATAATAAATAGATGGGATGTGAAACTTTAATTGATTAAATTAATTCAAATCGAGGTATATTCTTTGAAACATTTGAAACCTCATCAGGTTAATGAGGTTTAAATGATAGTAAACTTGTCAAGATAAAATGAAGCCAGAACACAGTCTATGGTTGAATACTTATAAATTTATATTGAATACATCGGTTATGAAGCTTTGTTTGATTAAATTCATTCAAATCGAGGTATATTCTTTGAAACATTTGAAACCTCATCAGGTTAATAAGGTGTAAATGAAAGTAAACTTGTCAAGAGAAAATGAAGCCAGAACACAGTCTATGAATGAAATATTATGAATTTATATTGAATACATCGGTTATGAAGCTTTGTTTTTAAATTTATTCAAATTGAGGTATTTTCTTTGAAACATTTGAAACCTCATCAGGTTAATGAGGTTCAAATGATAGTAAACTTGTAAAAAGATCATGAAGCCAGAACACATTCTATTTTTGGAATCTTATGAATTTATATAAATCGATGGGATGTGAAACTTTAATTGATTAAATTCATTCAAATCGAGGAATATTCTTTGAAACATTTGAAACCTCATCAGGTTAATGAGGTTCAAATGATAGTAAACTTGTAAAGAGATCATGAAGCCAGAACACATTCTATTTTTGGAATCTTATGAATTTATATAAATCGATAGGATGTGAAACTTTAATTGATTAAATTCATTCAAATCGAGGAATATTCTTTGAAACATTTGAAACCTCATCAGGTTAATGAGGTTCAAATGATAGTAAACTTGTCAAGATTAAATGAAGCTAGAACACAGTCTATGGTTGAAATCTTATCAATTTATATTGAATACATCGGTTATGAAGCTTTTTTGTTTGCTTAAATTCATTCAAATAGAGATATATTCTTTGAAACATTTGAAACCTCATCAGGTTAATGAGGTTCAAATGATAGTAAACTTGTCAAGATCAAATGAAGCCAGAACACAGTCTATTGTTGAAATCTTATTACATTATATTGAATAAATCGGTTATGAAGCTTTGTTTGATTAAATTCATTCAAATCGAGGTATATTCATTGAAACATTTGAAACCTCATCAGGTTAATGAGGTTCGAATGATAGTAAACTTGTCAAGAGAAAATGAAGTAGAGCACATTCTATGGTTGAAATCTTATGAATTTATATTAAATACATCTGTTATGAAGCTTTCTTTGATTAAATTCATTCAAATCGAGGTATATTCTTTGAAACATTTGAAACCTCATCAGGTTAATGAGGTTCAAATGATAGTAAACTTGTCACGTGCAAATAAAGCCAGAACACAGTCTGTGGTTGAATTCTTATAAATTTATATTGAATACATCGGTTAAGAAAAATTGTTTGATTAGATTCATTCAAATCGAGGTATATTCTTTGAAACATTTGAAACCTCATCAGGGTAATGAGGCTCAAATGATAGTAAACTTGTGAATAAGAAATGATTTTAGAGCACAGTCAATGGTCGAAATCTTATGTATTTATAATGATTACATCGGTAGGAAGCTTTGTTTGTTTAAATTCAATCAAATGGAGGTACATATTTTTGAAACATTTGAAACCTCATCAGGTTAATGAGGTTCAAATAATAGTAAACTTGTCAAGAGAAAATGAAGCCAGAACACAGTCTATGGTTGAAATCTTATGAATTTATATTGAATAGATCGGTTGTGAAACTTTAAATGAATAAATTCATTCAAATCGAGGTATATTCTTTGAAACATTTCAAACCTCATCAGGTTAATGAGGTTCAAATGATAGTAAACTTGTCAATAGGAATTGGTTTTAGAGCGCAGTCAATGGTTGAAATCTTATGAATTTATATAGAATAGATCGAATGTGAAACTTTAAATGATTAAATTCATTCAAATCGAGGTATATTCTTTGAAACATTTGAAACCTCATCAGGTTAATGAAACTCAAATGATAGTAAACTTGTCAAGCGAAAAGGAAGCCAGAACACAGTCTATGGTTGAAATCTTATGAATTTATATTGAATACATCAGTTATGAAGCTTTGTTTGATTAAATCAATTCAAGTCGAGGTATATTCTTTAAACATTTGAAACCTCATCAAGTTAATGAGGTTCAAGTGATAGTAAAGATGTTAAGATAAAATGAAGTAGAACACATTCTATGGCTGAAATCTTATGAATTTATAATAAATAGATTGGATGTAAAACTTTAATTGATTAAATTCTTTCAAATCGAGGTAAATTCTTTGAAACATTTGAAACCTCATCAGGTTAATGAGGTTCAAATGATAGTAAACTTGTGAAGAGAAAAGGAAGCCAGAACACAGTCTATGGTTGATATCTTATGAAGTTATATGTAATACACCGGTTATGAAGCTTAGTTTGATTAAATTTATTCAAATCGAGATATATTCTTTGAAACATTTAAAACCTCATCAGGTTAATGAGGTTGAAATGATAGTGAACTTGTCAAGAAGGAATGAAGCCAGAAAACAGTCTATGGTTGAAATCATATGAATTTATATTGAATACACCGGTTATGAAGCATTGTTTGATTAAATTTAGTCAAATCGAGATATATTCTTTGAAAGATTTGAAATCTCATCAGGTTAATGAGGTTGAAATGATAAAAAACTTGTCAAGAGAAAATGAAGCCAGAACACAGTGTATGGTTGAAATCTTATCAATTTATATTGAATAGATCGGTTGTGAAACTTTAAATGAATAAATTCATTCAAATCGAGGTATATTCTTTGAAACATTTCAAACCTCATCAGGTTAATGAGGTTCAAATGATAGTAAACTTGTCAAGAAAAAAAGAAGCCAGAACACAGTCTATGGTTGAAATCTTATGAATTTATATTGAATACATCGGTTATGAAGCTTTGTTTGTTTAAATTCAATCAATTGGAGGTACATATTTTTGAAACATTTGAAACCTCATCAGGTTAATGAGGTTCAAATAATAGTAAACTTTTCAAGAAAAAATGAAACCAGAACACAGTCTATGGTTGAAATCTTATCAATTTATATTGAATAGATCGGTTGTGAAACTTTAAATGAATAAATTCATTCAAATCGAGGTATATTCTTTGAAACATTTCAAACCTCATCAGGTTAATGAGGTTCAAATGATAGTAAACTTGTCAATAGGAATTGGTTTTAGAGCGCAGTCAATGGTTGAAATCTTATGAATTTATATAGAATAGATCGAATGTGAAACTTTAAATGATTAAATTCATTCAAATCGAGGAATATTCTTTGAAACAATTGAAACCTCATCAGGTTAATGAAATTCAAATGATAGTAAACTTGTCAAGCGAAAAGGAAGCCAGAACACAGTCTATGGTTGAAATCTTATGAATTTATATTGAATACATCAGTTATGAAGCTTTGTTTGATTAAATCAATTCAAGTCGAGGTATATTCTTTGAAACATTTGAAACCTCATCAAGTTAATGAGGTTCAAGTGATAGTAAAGATGTTAAGATAAAATGAAGTAGAACACATTCTATGGCTGAAATCTTATTAATTTATAATAAATAGATTGGATGTAAAACTTTAATTGATTAAATTCAATCAAATCGAGGTATATTCTTTGAAACATTTGAAACCTCATCAGGTTAATGAGGTTCAAATGATAGTAAACTTGTGAAGAGAAAAGGAAGCCAGAACACAGTCTATGGTTGAAATCTTATGAAATTATATGTAATACACCGGTTATGAAGCTTAGTTTGATTAAATTTATTCAAATCGAGATATATTCTTGGAAACATTTGAAACCTCATCAGGTTAATGAAGTTGAAATGATAGTGAACTTGTCAAGAAGGAATGAAGCCAGAACACAGTCTATGGTTGAAATAATATGAATTTATATTGAATACATCGGTTATAAAGCTTTGTTTGATTAAATTCAATCAAATTGAGTTATGTTCTGTGAAACATTTGAAACCTCATCAGGTTAATGAGGTTCAAATGATAGTAAACTTGTCAAAGGAAAACGAAGCCATAACACAGTCTATGGTTGAAATCTTATTAAATTATATTGAATACACCGGTTATGAAGCTTTGTTTGATTATATTTATTCAAATCGAGATATATTCTTTGAAGCATTTGAAACCTCATCAGGTTAATGAAGTTGAAATGATAGTGAACTTGTCAAGAAGGAATGAAGCCAGAACACAGTCTATGGTTGAAATAATATGAATTTATATTGAATACATCGGTTATAAAGCTTTGTTTGATTAAATTCATTCAAATTGAGTTATGTTCTGTGAAACATTTGAAACCTCATCAGGTTAATGAGGTTCAAATGATAGTAAACTTGTCAAAGGAAAACGAAGCCATAACACAGTCTATGGTTGAAATCTTATTAAATTATATTGAATACACCGGTTATGAAGCTTTGTTTGATTATATTTATTCAAATCGAGATATATTCTTTGAAGCATTTGAAATCTCATCAGGTTAATGAGGTTCAAATGATAAAAAACTTGTCAAGAGAAAATGAAGCCAGAACACAGTCTATGGTTGAAATCTTATGAATTTATATTGAATACATCGGTTATGAAGCTTTGTGTGATTCTTTTCATTCAAATCGAGGTATATTCTTTGAAACATTTGAAACCTCATCAGGTTAATGAGGTTCAAATGATAAAAAACTTGTCAAGAGAAAACGAAGCCAGAACACAGTCTATGGTTGAAATCTTATGAAATTATATTTAATACATCGGTTATAAAGCTTTGTTTGATTAAATTCATTCAAATTGAGGTATGTTCTTTGAAACATTTGAAACCTCATCAGGTTAATGAGGTTCAAATGATAGTAAACTTGTCAAGAGAGAATGAAGCCATAACACAGTCTCTGGTTGAAATCTTATGAAATAATATTGAATACACCGGTTATAAAGCTTTGTTTGATTAACTTTATTCAAATCGAGATATATTCTTTGAAACATTTCAAACATTATCAGGTTAATGAGTTTCAAGTAAACTTGTAAAGAGAAAATGAAGCCAGAACACAGTCTATGGTTGAAATCTTATGAATTTATATTAAATACATCTGCTATGAAGCTTTGTTTGATTAAATTCATTCAAATCGAGGTATATTCTTTGAAACATTTGAAACCTCATCAGGTTAATGAGGTTCAAATGATAGTAAACTTGTCAAGAGAAAATGAAGTAGAGCACATTCTATGGTTGAAATCTTATGAATTTATATTAAATACATCTGCTATGAAGCTTTGTTTGATTAGATTCATTCAAATCGAGGTATATTCTTTGAAACATTTGAAACCTCATCAGGGTAATGAGGTCTAAATGAAAGTAAACTTGTCAAGAGAAAGTGAAGCCATAACACAGTCTATGGTTGAAAGTTTTTGAAATTTAATTGAATACATCGGTTATGAAGCTTTGTGTGATTAAATTCATTAAAATCGAGGTATATTCTTTGAAACATTTGAAACCTCATCATGTTAATGAGGTTCAAATGATAGTAAACTTGTCAAGACAAAAAGAAGCCAGAACACAGTCCATGGTTGAAATCTTATGATTTTATATTGAATACATCGGTTATGAAGCTTTGTTTGTTTAAATTCAATCAAATGGAGGTACATATTTTTGAAACATTTGAAACCTCATAAGGTTAATTAGGTTCAAATGATGATAAACTTGTCAAGAGAGAATGAAGCCAGAACACAGTCTATATTTGAAATTTTGAGTTTATATAGAATAGATCGGTTGTGAAACTTTAAATGAATAAATTCATTCAAATCGAGGTATATTCTTTGAAACATTTCAAACCTCATCAGGTTAATGAGGTTCAAATGATAGTAAACTTGTATATAGGAATTGGTTTTAGAGCGCAGTCAATGGTTGAAATCTTATGAATTTATATAGAATAAATCGGTTATGAAGCTTTGTTTGATTAAATTCATTCAAATCGAGGTATATTCTTTGAAACATTTGAAACCTCATCAGGTTAATAAGGTCTAAATGAAAGTAAACTTGTCAAGAGAAAATGAAGCCAGAACACAGTCTATGGTTGAATACTTATAAATTTATATTGAATACATCGGTTATGAAGCTTTTTTATTTGATTAAATTCATTCAAATCGAGGTATATTCTTTGAAACATTTGAACACTCATCAGGGTAATGAGGTTCAAATGATAGTAACCTTGTCAAGATAAAATGAAGCCAGAACACAGTCTATTGTTGAAATCTTATTAAATTATATTGAATACATTGGTTATGAAGCTTTGTTTGATTAAATTCATTCAAATCGAGGTATATTCATATAAACATTTGAAACCTCATCAGGTTAATGAGGTTCAAATGATAGTAAACTTGTCAAGAGAAAATGAAGTAGAGCACATTCTATGGTTGAAATCTTATGAATTTATATTAAATACATCTGCTATGAAGCTTTGTTTGATTAAATTCATTCAAATCGAGGTATATTCTTTGAAACATTTGAAACCTCATCAGGTTAATGAGGTTCAAATGATAGTAAACTTGTCAAGAGAAAATGAAGTAGAGCACATTCTATGGTTGAAATCTTATGAATTTATATTAAATACATCTGCTATGAAGCTTTGTTTGATTAGATTCATTCAAATCGAGGTATATTCTTTGAAACATTTGAAACCTCATCAGGGTAATGAGGTCTAAATGAAAGTAAACTTGTCAAGAGAAAGTGAAGCCATAACACAGTCTATGGTTGAAAGTTTTTGAAATTTAATTGAATACATCGGTTATGAAGCTTTTTCTTTTTTTTTCAGTAATTTATTTTGAGTGGGAAGGAAGTATTTCTAGCTACTTAAAGCTATTTTATGCCCACTGTGCATGCCGCATCCTGGTACGGGACCCCTAGTTTAACGTCCCTTCCGAAGGACGGCGAGGTGAGTTGCGAAGCCAAGCGTCCGAGGTCACCCATCCGGAGTTTGACCTCACTCGACCGAGCTTAACTTCAGTCTCCTGACGGAAGCTGATTAAGCCGCTCGGCCACTCACCCCACAGGCTTTGTTTGATAAAATTCATTCAAATCGAGGTATATTCTTTGAAACATTTGAAACCTCATCAGGTTAATGAGGTCTAAATGAAAGTAAACTTGTCAAGAGAAAGTGAAGCCATAACACAGTCTATGGTTGAAAGTTTTTGAAATTTAATTGAATACATCGGTTATGAAGCTTTGTTTGATTAAATTCATTCAAATTGAGGTATGTTCTTTGAAACATTTGAAACCTCATCAGGTTAATGAGGTTCAAATGATAGTAAACTTGTCAAGAGAAAACGAAGCCATAACACAGTCTCTGGTTGAAATCTTATGAAATAATATTAAATACACCGGTTATAAAGCTTTGTTTGATTAACTTTATTCAAATCGAGATATATTCTTTGAAACATTTCAAACATTATCAGGTTAATGAGTTTCAAGTAAACTTGTAAAGAGAAAATGAAGCCAGAACACAGTCTATGGTTGAAATTTTAAGAACCTATATTTAATACATCTGTTATGAAGCTTTGTGTGATTAAATTCATTAAAATCGAGGTATATTCTTTGAAACATTTGAAACCTCATCATGTTAATGAGGTTCAAATGATAGTAAACTTGTCAAGACAAAAAGAAGCCAGAACACAGTCCATGGTTGAAATCTTATGATTTTATATTGAATACATCGGTTATGAAGCTTTGTTTGATTATATTTATTCAAATCGAGATATATTCTTTGAAGCATTTGAAATCTCATCAGGTTAATCAGGTTCAAATGATAAAAAACTTGTCAAGAGAAAATGAAGCCAGAACACAGTCTATGGTTGAAATCTTATGAATTTATATTGAATACATCGGTTATGAAGCTTTGTGTGATTCTTTTCATTCAAATCGAGGTATATTCTTTGAAACATTTGAAACCTCATCAGGTTAATGAGGTTCAAATGATAGTAAACTTGTCAAGAGAAAACGAAGCCATAACACAGTCTCTGGTTGAAATCTTATGAAATAATATTGAATACACCGGTTATAAAGCTTTGTTTGATTAACTTTATTCAAATCGAGATATATTCTTTGAAACATTTCAAACATTATCAGGTTAATGAGTTTCAAGTAAACTTGTAAAGAGAAAATGAAGCCAGAACACAGTCTATGGTTGAAATTTTAAGAACTTATATTTAATACATCGGTTATGAAGCTTTGTGTGATTAAATTCATTAAAATCGAGGTATATTCTTTGAAACATTTGAAACCTCATCATGTTAATGAGGTTCAAATGATAGTAAACTTGTCAAGACAAAAAGAAGCCAGAACACAGTCCATGGTTGAAATCTTATGATTTTATATTGAATACATTGGTTATGAAGCTTTGTTTGTTTAAATTCAATCAAATGGAGGTACATATTTTTGAAACATTTGAAACCTCATCAGGTTAATTAGGTTCAAATGATGATAAACTTGTCAAGAGAGAATGAAGCCAGAACACAGTCTATATTTGAAATTTTGAGTTTATATAGAATAGATCGGTTGTGAAACTTTAAATGAATAAATTCATTCAAATCGAGGTATATTCTTTGGAACATTTCAAACCTCATCAGGTTAATGAGGTTCAAATGATAGTAAACTTGTATATAGGAATTGGTTTTAGAGCGCAGTCAATGGTTGAAATCTTATGAATTTATATAGAATAAATCGGTTATGAAGCTTTGTTTGATTAAATTCATTCAAATCGAGGTATATTCTTTGAAACATTTGAAACCTCATCAGGTTAATAAGGTCTAAATGAAAGTAAACTTGTCAAGAGAAAATGAAGCCAGAACACAGTCTATGGTTGAATACTTATAAATTTATATTGAATACATCGGTTATGAAGCTTTTTTATTTGATTAAATTCATTCAAATCGAGGTATATTCTTTGAAACATTTGAACACTCATCAGGGTAATGAGGTTCAAATGATAGTAACCTTGTCAAGATAAAATGAAGCCAGAACACAGTCTATTGTTGAAATCTTATTAAATTATATTGAATACATCGGTTATGAAGCTCTGTTTGATTAAATTCATTCAAATCGAGGTATATTCATATAAACATTTGAAACCTCATCAGGTTAATGAGGTTCAAATGATAGTAAACTTGTCAAGAGAAAATGAAGTAGAGCACATTCTATGGTTGAAATCTTATGAATTTATATTAAATACATCTGCTATGAAGCTTTGTTTGATTAATTTCATTCAAATCGAGGTATATTCTTTGAAACATTTGAAACCTCATCAGGTTAATGAGGTTCAAATGATAGTAAACTTGTCAAGAGAAAATGAATTAGAGCACATTCTATGGTTGAAATCTTATGAATTTATATTAAATACATCTGCTATGAAGCTTTGTTTGATTAGATTCATTCAAATCGAGGTATATTCTTTGAAACATTTGAAACCTCATCAGGGTAATGAGGTCTAAATGAAAGTAAACTTGTCAAGAGAAAGTGAAGCCATAACACAGTCTATGGTTGAAAGTTTTTGAAGTTTAATTGAATACATCGGTTATGAAGCTTTTTTTTTTTTCATTAATTTATTTTGAGTGGGAAGGAAGTATTTCTAGCTACTTAAAGCTATTTTATGCCCACTGTGCATGCCGCATCCTGGTACGGGACCCCTAGTTTAATGTCCCTTCCGAAGGACGGCGAGGTGAGTTGCGAAGCCAAGCGTCCGAGGTCACCCATCCGGAGTTTGACATCACTCGACCGAGCTTAACTTCAGTCTTCTAACGGAAGCTGATTAAGCCGCTCGGCCACTCACCCCACAAGCTTTGTTTGATTAAATTCATTCAAATCGAGGTATATTCTTTGAAACATTTGAAACCTCATCAGGTTAATGAGGTCTAAATAAAGTAAACTTGTCAAGAGAAAGTGAAGCCATAACACAGTCTATGGTTGAAAGTTTTTGAAATTTAATTGAATACATCGGTTATGAAGCTTTTTTTTTTTTCAGTAATTTATTTTGAGTGGGAAGGAAGTATTTCTAGCTACTTAAAGCAAATTTAAGCCCACTGTGCATGCCGCATCCAGGCACGGGACCCCTACTTTAACATCCCTTCCGAGGGACGGCGAGGTGAGTTGGGAAGCCAAGCCTCCGAGGTCACCCATCCGGAGTTTGACCTCACTCGACCGAGCTTAACTTCAGTCTCCTGACGGAAGCTGATTAAGCCGCTCGGCCACTCACCCCACAAGCTTTGTTTGATTAAATTCATTCAAATCGAGGTATATTCTTTGAAACATTTGAAACCTCATCAGGTTAATGAGGTCTAAATGAAAGTAAACTTGTCAAGAGAAAATGAAACCAGAACACAGTCTATGGTTGAAATCTTATGAATTTATATTGAATACATCGGTTATGAAGCTTTGTTTTTAAATTTATTCAAATCGAGGTATTTTCTTTGAAACATTTGAAACCTCATCAGGTTAATGAGGTTCAAATGATAGTAAACTTGTAAAGAGAACATGAAGCCAGAACACATTCTATTTTTGGAATCTTATGAATTTATAATAAATCGATGGAATGTGAAACTTTAATTGATTAAATTCGTTCAAATCGAGGAATATTCTTTGAAACATTTGAAACCTCATCAGGTTAATGAGGTTCAAATGATAGTAAACTTGTCAAGAAAGAATGAAGCCAGAACACAGTCTATGGTTGAAATCATATGATTTTATATTGAATACATCGGTTATAAAGCTTTGTTTGGTTAAATTCATTCAAATTGAGGTATGTTCTTTGAAACATTTGAACACTCATCAGGGTAATGAGGTTCAAATGATAGTAACCTTGTCAAGATAAAATGAAGCCAGAACACAGTCTATTGTTGAAATCTTATTAAATTATATTGAATACATCGGTTATGAAGCTTTGTTTGATTAAATTCATTCAAATCGAGGTATATTCATATAAACATTTGAAACCTCATCAGGTTAATGAGGTTCAAATGATAGTAAACTTGTCAAGAGAAAATAAAGTAGAGCACATTCTATGGTTGAAATCTTATGAATTTATATTAAATACATCTGCTATGAAGCTTTGTTTGATTAAATTCATTCAAATCGAGGTATATTCTTTAAAACATTTGAAACCTCATCAGGTTAATGAGGTTCAAATGATAGTAAACTTGTCAAGAGAAAATGAAGTAGAGCACATTCTATGGTTGAAATCTTATGAATTTATATTAAATACATCTGCTATGAAGCTTTGTTTGATTAGATTCATTCAAATCGAGGTATATTCTTTGAAACATTTGAAACCTCGTCAGGGTAATGAGGTCTAAATGAAAGTAAACTTGTCAAGAGAAAGTGAAGCCATAACACAGTCTATGGTTGAAAGTTTTTGAAATTTAATTGAATACATCGGTTATGAAGCTTTTTTTTTTTTCAGTAATTTATTTTGAGTGGGAAGGAAGTATTTCTAGCTACTTAAAGCTATTTTATGCCCACTGTGCATGCCGCATCCTGGTACGGGACCCCTAGTTTAACGTCCCTTCCGAAGGACGGCGAGGTGAGTTGCGAAGCCAAGCGTCCGAGGTCACCCATCCGGAGTTTGACCTCACTCGACCGAGCTTAACTTCAGTCTCCTGACGGAAGCTGATTAAGCCGCTCGGCCACTCACCCCACAAGCTTTGTTTGATTAAATTCATTCAAATCGAGGTATATTCTTTGAAACATTTGAAACCTCATCAGGTTAATGAGGTCTAAATGAAAGTAAACTTGTCAAGAGAAAGTGAAGCCATAACACAGTCTATGGTTGAAAGTTTTTGAAATTTAATTGAATACATCGGTTATGAAGCTTTGTTTGATTAAATTCATTCAAATTGAGGTATGTTCTTTGAAACATTTGAAACCTCATCAGGTTAATGAGGTTCAAATGATAGTAAACTTGTCAAGAGAAAACGAAGCCATAACACAGTCTCTGGTTGAAATCTTATGAAATAATATTGAATACACCGGTTATAAAGCTTTGTTTGATTAACTTTATTCAAATCGAGATATATTCTTTGAAACATTTCAAACATTATCAGGTTAATGAGTTTCAAGTAAACTTGTAAAGAGAAAATGAAGCCAGAACACAGTCTATGGTTGAAATTTTAAGAACTTATATTTAATACATCGGTTATGAAGCTTTGTGTGATTAAATTCATTAAAATCGAGGTATATTCTTTGAAACATTTGAAACCTCATCATGTTAATGAGGTTCAAATGATAGTAAACTTGTCAAGACAAAAAGAAGCCAGAACACAGTCCATGGTTGAAATCTTATGATTTTATATTGAATACATTGGTTATGAAGCTTTGTTTGTTTAAATTCAATCAAATGGAGGTACATATTTTTGAAACATTTGAAACCTCATCAGGTTAATTAGGTTCAAATGATGATAAACTTGTCAAGAGAGAATGAAGCCAGAACACAGTCTATATTTGAAATTTTGAGTTTATATAGAATAGATCGGTTGTGAAACTTTAAATGAATAAATTCATTCAAATCGAGGTATATTCTTTGGAACATTTCAAACCTCATCAGGTTAATGAGGTTCAAATGATAGTAAACTTGTATATAGGAATTGGTTTTAGAGCGCAGTCAATGGTTGAAATCTTATGAATTTATATAGAATAAATCGGTTATGAAGCTTTGTTTGATTAAATTCATTCAAATCGAGGTATATTCTTTGAAACATTTGAAACCTCATCAGGTTAATGAGGTTCAAATGATAGTAAACTTGTCAAGAGAAAATGAAGCCAGAACACAGTCTATGGTTGAATACTTATAAATTTATATTGAATACATCGGTTATGAAGCTTTTTTATTTGATTAAATTCATTCAAATCGAGGTATATTCTTTGAAACATTTGAACACTCATCAGGGTAATGAGGTTCAAAGGATAGTAAACTTGTCAAGAGAAAACGAAGCCATAACACAGTCTATGGTTGAAATCTTATGAAATTATATTGAATACACCGGTTATGAAGCTTTGTTTGATTAAATTTATTCAAATAGAGGTATATTCTTTGAAACATTTGAACACTCATCAGGGTAATGAGGTTCAAATGATAGTAAACTTGTCAAGATCAAATGAAGCCAGAACACAGTCTATTATTGAAATCTTATTAAATTATATTGAATACATCGGTTATGAAGCTTTGTTTGATTAAATTCATTCAAATCGAGGTATATTCATTGAAACATTTGAAACCTCATCAGGTTAATGAGGTTCAAATGATAGTAAACTTGTCAAGAGAAAATGAAGTAGTGCACATTCTATGGTTGAAATCTTATGAATTTATATTAAAGACATCTGCTATCAAGCTTTGTTTGATTCTATTCATTCAAATCGAGGTATATTCTTTGAAACATTTGAAACCTCATCAGGTTAATGAGGTTCAAATGATAGTAAACTTGTGAAGAGAAAAGGAAGCCAGAACACAGTCTTTGGTTGAAATCTTATGAAATTATATTGAATACACCGGTTATGAAGCTTTGTTTGATTAAATTCATTCAAATTGAGGTATGTTCTTTGAAACATTTGAAACTTCATCAGGTTAATGAGGTTGAAATGATAGTAAACTTGTCAAGAGAAAATGAAGCCATAACACAGTCTATGGTTGAAATCTTATGAATTTATATTGAATACATCGGTTATGAAGCTTTGTTTGTTTAAATTCAATCAAATGGAGGTACATATTTTTGAAACATTTGAAACCTCATCAGTTTAATGAGGTTCAAATGATAATAAACTTGTCAAGAGAAAATTAAGCCAGAATACAGTCTATATTTGTAATTTGGAATTTATATAGAATAGATCGGTTGTGAAACTTTAAATGAATAAATTCATTCAAATCGAGGTATATTCTTTGAAACATTTGAAACCTCATCAGGTTAATGAGGTTCAAATGATAGTAAACTTGTCAAGAGAAAACGAAGCCATAACACAGTCTATGGTTGAAATCTTATGAAATTATATTAAATACGCCTGTTATGAAGCTTTGTTTGATTAAATTTATTCAAATCGAGATATATTCTTCGAAACATTTGAAACCACATCAGGTTAATGATGTTCAAATGATAGTAAACTTGTAAAGAAAGAATGAAGCCAGAACACAGTCTATGGTTGAAATCATATGAATTTATATTGAATACATCGGTTATAAAGCTTTGTTTGATTAAATTCATTCAACTTGAGGTATGTTCTTTGAAACAATTGAAACCTCATCAAGTTAATGAGGTTCAAATGATAGTAAACTTGTCAAGAGAAAACGAAGCCATAACACAGTCTATGGTTGAAATCTTATGAAATTATATTGAATACACCGGTTATGAAGCTTTGTTTGATTAAATTTATTCAAATCGAGATATATTCTTTAAAACATTTCAAACATTATCAGGTCAATGAGTTTCAAGTAAACTTGTAAAGAGAAAATGAAGCCAGAACACAGTGTATGGTTGAAATTTTAAGAATTTATATTGAATACATCGGTTATGAAGCATTGTGTGATTAAATTCATTAAAATCGAGGTATATTCTTTGAAACATTTGAAACCTCATCATGTTAATGAGGTTCAAATATTAGTAAACTTGTCAAAACAAAAAGAAGCCAGAACACAGTCTATGGTTGAAATCTTTTGAATTTATATTGAATACATCGGTTATGAAGCGTTGTTTGTTTAAATTCAATCAAATGGAGGTACATATTTTTGAAACATTTGAAACCTCATCAGTTTAATGAGGATCAAATGATAATAAACTTGTCAAGAGAAAATGAAGCCAGAACACAGTCTATATTTGTAATTTGGAATTTATATAGAATAGATCGGTTGTGAAACTTTAAATGAATAAATTCATTCAAATCGACGTATATTCTTTGAAACATTTCAAACCTCATCAGGTTAATGAGGTTCAAATGATAATAAACTTGTATATAGGAATTGGTTTTAGAGCGCAGTCAATGGTTGAAATCTTATGAATTTATATAGAATAGATCGAATGTGAAACTTTAAATGATTAAATTCATTCAAATCGAGGTATATTCTTTGAAACATTTGAAACCTCATCCGGTTAATGAGGTTCAGATGATAGTAAACTTGTCAAGAGAAAACGAAGCCATAACACAGTCTATGGTTGAAATCTTATGAAATTATATTGAATACGCCCGTTATGAAGCCTTGTTTGATTAAATTTATTCAAATCAAGATATATTCTTTGAAACATTTGAAGTCTCATCAGGTTAATGAGGTTCAAATGATAAAAAACTTGTCAAGAGCAAATGAAGCCAGAAAACAGTCAATGGTTGAAATCATATGAATTTATATTGAATACATCGGTTATAAAGCTTTGTTTGGTTAAATTCATTCAAATTGAGGTATGTTCTTTGAAACAATTGAAGCCTCATCAGGTTAATGAGGTTCAAATGATAGTAAACTTGTCAAGAGAAAACGAAGCCATAACACAGTCTATGGTTGAAATCTTATGAAATTATATTGAATACATCGGTTATAAAGCTTTGTTTGGTTAAATTCATTCAAATCGAGGTATATTCTTTGAAACATTTGAAACCTCATCCGGTTAATGAGGATCAAATGATAATAAACTTGTCAAGAGAAAATGAAGCCAGAACACAGTCTATATTTGTAATTTGGAATTTATATAGAATAGATCGGTTGTGAAACTTTAAATGATTAAATTCATTCAAATCGAGGTCTATTCTTTGAAACATTTGAAACCACATCAGGTTAATGATGTTCAAATGATAGTAAACTTGTCAAGAAAGAATGAAGCCAGAACACAGTCTATGGTTGAAATCATATGAATTTATATTGAATACATCGGTTATAAAGCTTTGTTTGGTTAAATTCATTCAAATTGAGGTATGTTCTTTGAAACAATTGAAGCCTCATCAGGTTAATGAGGTTCAAATGATAGTAAACTTGTCAAGAGAAAACGAAGCCATAACACAGTCTATGGTTGAAATCTTATGAAATTATATTGAATACACCGGTTATGAAGCATAGTTTGATTAAATTTATTCAAATCGAGATATATTCTTCGAAACATTTGAAACCACATCAGGTTAATGATGTTCAAATGATAGTAAACTTGTCAAGAAAGAATGAAGCCAGAACACAGTCTATGGTTGAAATCATATGAATTTATATTGAATACATCGGTTATAAAGCTTTGTTTGGTTAAATTCATTCAAATTGAGGTATGTTCTTTGAAACAATTGAAACCTCATCAGGTTAATGAGGTTCAAATGATAGTAAACTTGTCAAGAGAAAACGAAGCCATAACACAGTCTATGGTTGAAATCTTATGAAATTATATTGAATACACCGGTTATGAAGCTTTGTTGGATTAAATTTATTCAAATAGAGATATATTCTTTGAAACATTTCAAACATTATCAGGTCAATGAGTTTCAAGTAACCTTGTAAAGAGAAAATGAAGCCAGAACACAGTCTATGGTTGAAATTTTAAGAATTTATATTCAATACATCGGTTATGAAGCTTTGTGTGATTAAATTCATTAAAATCGAGGTATATTCTTTGAAACATTTGAAACCTCATCATGTTAATGAGGTTCAAATGATAGTAAACTTGTCAAGACAAAAAAAAGCCAGAAGACAGTCTATGGTTGAAATCTTATGAATTTATATTGAATACATCGGTTATGAAGCTTTGTTTGTTTAAATTCAATCAAATGGAGGTACATATTTTTGAATTATTTGAAACATTATCAGGTCAATGAGTTTCAAGTAAACTTGTAAAGAGAAAATGAAGCCAGAACACAGTCTATGGTTGAAATTTTAAGAATTTATATTGAATACATCGGTTATGAAGCTTTGTGTGATTAAATTCATTAAAATCGAGGTATATTCTTTGAAACATTTGAAACCTCATCATGTTAATGAGGTTCAAATGATAGTAAACTTGTCAAGACAAAAAGAAGCCAGAACACAGTCTATGGTTGAAATCTTATGAATTTATATTGAATACATCGGTTATGAAGCTTTGTTTGTTTAAATTCAATCAAATGGAGGTACATATTTTTGAAACATTTGAAATCTCATCAGGTTAATGAGGTTCAAATGATAGTAAACTTGTCAAGAGAAAATGAAGCCAGAACACAGTCTATATTTGTAATTTGGAATTTATATAGAATAGATCGGTTGTGAAACTTTAAATGAATAAATTCATTCAAATCGAGGTATATTCTTTGAAACATTTGAAACCTCATCAGGTTAATGAGGTTCAAATGATAGTAAACTTGTATATAGGAATTGGTTTTAGAGCGCAGTCAATGGTTGAAATCTTATGAATTTATATAGAATAGATCGAATATGAAACTTTAAATGATTAAATTCATTCAAATAGAGGTATATTCTTTGAAACATTTGAAACCTCATCAGGTTAATGAGGTTCAGATGATAGTAAACTTGTCAAGAGAAAACGAAGCCATAACACAGTCTATGGTTGAAATCTTATGAAATTATATTGAATACGCCCGCTATGAAGCTTTGTTTGATTAAATTTATTCAAATCAAGATATATTCTTTGAAACATTTGAAATCTCATCAGGTTAATGAGGTTCAAATGATAAAAAACTTCTCAAGAGAAAATGAAGCCAGAAAACAGTCTATGGTTGAAATCTTATGAATATATATTGAATACATCGGTTATGAAGCTTTGTTTGATTAAATCAATTCAAGTCGAGGTATATTCTTTGAAAAATTTGAAACCTCATCAAGTTAATGAGGTTCAAGTGATAGTAAAGGTGTCAAGATAAAATGAAGTAGAACACATTCTATGGATGAAATCTTATGAATTTATAATAAATAGATTGGATGTGAAACTTTAATTGATTAAATTTATTCAAATCGAGGTATATTCATTAAAACATTTGAAACAAAATCAGGTTAATGAGGTTCAAATGATAGTAAACTTGTCAAGAGAAAATGAAGCCAGAACACAGTCTATGGTTGAAATCTTATGAAATTATATTGAATACATCGGTTACGAAGCTTTGTTTCATTAAATTAATTCAAACCGAGGTATATTCTTTGAAACATTTGAAACATCACAGGTTAATGAGGTTCAAATGATAGTAAACTTGTCAAGAGAAAACGAAGCCAAACACAGTCTATGGTTGAAATCTTATGAAATTATATTGAATACATCGGTTATGAAGCATAGTTTGATTAAATTTATTCAAATCGAGATATATTCTTTGAAACATTTGAAACAACATCAGGTTGATGATGTTCAAATGATAGTAAACTTTTCAAGAATGAATGAAGCCAGAACACAGTCTATGGTTGAAATCATATGAATTTATATTGAATACATCGGTTATAAAGCTTTGTTTGGTTAAATTCATTCAAAATTGAGGTATGTTCTTTGAAACAATTGAAACTTCATCAGGTTAATGAGGTTCAAATGATAGTAAACTTGTCAAGAGAAAACGAAGCCATAACACAGTCTATGGTTGAAATCTTATGAAATTATATTGAATACACCGGTTATGAAGCTTTGTTTGATTAAATTTATTCAAATAGAGATATATTCTTTGAAACATTTCAAACATTATCAGGTCAATGAGTTTCAAGTAACCTTGTAAAGAGAAAATGAAGCCAGAACACAGTCTATGGTTGAAATCTTATGAAATTATATTGAATACACCGGTTATGAAGCTTTGTTTGATTAAATTTATTCAAATCGAGATATATTCTTTAAAACATTTCAAACATTATCAGGTCAATGAGTTTCAAGTAAACTTGTAAAGAGAAAATGAAGCCAGAACACAGTCTATGGTTGAAATTTTAAGAATTTATATTGAATACATCGGTTATGAAGCTTTGTGTGATTAAATTCATTAAAATCGAGGTATATTCTTTGAAACATTTGAAACCTCATCATGTTAATGAGGTTCCAATGATAGTAAACTTGTCAAGACAAAAAGAAGCCAGAACACAGTCTATGGTTGAAACCTTATGAATTTATATTGAATACATCGGTTATGAAGCTTTGTTTGTTTAAATTCAATCAAATGGAGGTACATATTTTTGAAACATTTGAAACCTCATCATGTTAATGAGGTTCAAATGATAGTAAACTTGTCAAGAGAAAATGAAGCCAGAACACAGTCTATATTTGTAATTTGGAATTTATATAGAATAGATCGGTTGTGAAACTTTAAATGAATAAATTCATTCAAATCGAGGTATATTCTTTGAAACATTTGAAAACCTCATCAGGTTAATGAGGTTCAAATGATAGTAAACTTGTATATAGGAATTGGTTTTAGAGCGCAGTCAATGGTTGAAATCTTATGAATTTATATAGAATAGATCGAATATGAAACTTTAAATGATTAAATTCATTCAAATCGAGGTATATTCTTTGAAACATTTGAAACCTCATCAGGTTAATGAGGTTCAGATGATAGTAAACTTGTCAAGAGAAAACGAAGCCATAACACAGTCTATGGTTGAAATCTTATGAAATTATATTGAATAAGCCCGTTATGAAGCTTTGTTTGATTAAATTTATTCAAATCAAGATATATCCTTTGAAACATTTGAAGTCTCATCAGGTTAATGAGGTTCAAATGATAAAAAACTTGTCAAGAGCAAATGAAGCCAGAAAACAGTCAATGGTTGAAATCTTATGAATTTATATAGAATAGATCGAATATGAAACTTTAAATGATTAAATTCATTCAAATCGAGGTATATTCTTTGAAACATTTGAAACCACATCAGGTTAATGATGTTCAAATGATAGTAAACTTGTCAAGAAAGAATGAAGCCAGAACACAGTCTATGGTTGAAATCATATGAATTTATATTGAATACATCGGTTATAAAGCTTTGTTTGGTTAAATTCATTCAAATTGAGGTATGTTCTTTGAAACAATTGAAACCTCATCAGGTTAATGAGGTTCAAATGATAGTAAACTTGTCAAGAAAAAACGAAGCCATAACACAGTCTATGGTTGAAATCTTATGAAATTATATTGAATACACCGGTTATGAAGCTTTGTTTGATTAAATTTATTCAAATAGAGATATATTCTTTGAAACATTTCAAACATTATCAGGTCAATGAGTTTCAAGTAACCTTGTAAAGAGAAAATGAAGCCAGAACACAGTCTATGGTTGAAATCTTATGAAATTATATTGAATACACCGGTTATGAAGCTTTGTTTGATTAAATTTATTCAAATAGAGATATATTCTTTGAAACATTTCAAACATTATCAGGTCAATGAGTTTCAAGTAACCTTGTAAAGAGAAAATGAAGCCAGAACACAGTCTATGGTTGAAATTTTAAGAATTTATATTGAATACATCGGTTATGAAGCTTTGTGTGATTAAATTCATTAAAATCGAGGTATATTCTTTGAAACATTTGAAACCTCATCATGTTAATGAGGTTCAAATGATAGTAAAGTTGTCAAGACAAAAAAAAGCCAGAACACAGTCTATGGTTGAAATCTTATGAATTTATATTGAATACATCGGTTATGAAGCTTTGTTTGTTTAAATTCAATCAAATGGAGGTACATATTTTTAAAACATTTGAAACATTATCAGGTCAATGAGTTTCAAGTAAACTTGTAAAGAGAAAATGAAGCCAGAACACAGTCTATGGTTGAAATTTTAAGAATTTATATTAAATACATCGGTTATGAAGCTTTGTGTGATTAAATTCATTAAAATCGAGGTATATTCTTTGAAACATTTGAAACCTCATCATGTTAATGAGGTTCAAATGATAGTAAACTTGTCAAGACAAAAAGAAGCCAGAACACAGTCTATGGTTGAAATCTTATGAATTTATATTGAATACATCGGTTATGAAGCTTTGTTTGTTTAAGTTCAATCAAATGGAGGTACATATTTTTGAAACATTTGAAACCTCATCAGGTTAATGAGGTTCAAATGATAGTAAACTTGTCAAGAGAAAATGAAGCCAGAACACAGTCTATATTTGTAATTTGGAATTTATATAGAATAGATCGGTTGTGAAACTTTAAATGAATAAATTCATTCAAATCGAGGTATATTCTTTGAAACATTTGAAACCTCATCAGGTTAATGAGGTTCAAATGATAGTAAACTTGTATATAGGAATTGGTTTTAGAGCGCAGTCAATGGTTGAAATCTTATGAATTTATATAGAATAGATCGAATATGAAACTTTAAATGATTAAATTCATTCAAATAGAGGTATATTCTTTGAAACATTTGAAACCTCATCAGGTTAATGAGGTTCAGATGATAGTAAACTTGTCAAGAGAAAACGAAGCCATAACACAGTCTATGGTTGAAATCTTATGAAATTATATTGAATACGCCCGCTATGAAGCTTTGTTTGATTAAATTTATTCAAATCAAGATATATTCTTTGAAACATTTGAAATCTCATCAGGTTAATGAGGTTCAAATGATAAAAAACTTCTCAAGAGAAAATGATGCCAGAAAACAGTCTATGGTTGAAATCTTATGAATATATTTTGAATACATCGGTTATGAAGCTTTGTTTGATTAAATCAATTCAAGTCGAGGTATATTCTTTGAAAAATTTGAAACCTCATCAAGTTAATGAGGTTCAAGTGATAGTAAAGGTGTCAAGATAAAATGAAGTAGAACACATTATATGGATGAAATCTTATGAATTTATAATAAATAGATTGGATGTGAAACTTTAATTGATTAAATTCATTCAAATCGAGGTATATTCATTAAAACATTTGAAACAAAATCAGGTTAATGAGGTTCAAATGATAGTAAACTTGTCAAGAGAAAATGAAGCCAGAACACAGTCTATGGTTGAAATCTTATGAAATTATATTGAATACATCGGTTGCGAAGCTTTGTTTCATTAAATTAATTCAAATCGAGGTATATTCTTTGAAACATTTGAAACATCACAGGTTAATGAGGTTCAAATGATAGTAAACTTGTCAAGAGAAAACGAAGCCAAACACAGTCTATGGTTGAAATCTTATGAAATTATATTGAATACATCGGTTATGAAGCATAGTTTGATTAAATTTATTCAAATCGAGATATATTCTTTGAAACATTTGAAACCTCATCAGGTTAATGAGGTTCAAATGATAGTAAACTTTTCAAGAATGAATGAAGCCAGAACACAGTCTATGGTTGAAATCATATGAATTTATATTGAATACATCGGTTATAAAGCTTTGTTTGGTTAAATTCATTCAAATTGAGGTATGTTCTTTGAAACAATTGAAACCTCATCAGGTTAATGAGGTTCAAATGATAGTAAACTTGTCAAGAGAAAACGAAGCCATAACACAGTCTATGGTTGAAATCTTATGAAATTATATTGAATACACCGGTTATGAAGCTTTGTTTGATTACATTTATTCAAATAGAGATATATTCTTTGAAACATTTCAAACATTATCAGGTCAATGAGTTTCAAGTAACCTTGTAAAGAGAAAATGAAGCCAGAACACAGTCTATGGTTGAAATTTTAAGAATTTATATTGAATACATCGGTTATGAAGCTTTGTGTGATTAAATTCATTAAAATCGAGGTATATTCTTTGAAACATTTGAAACCTCATCATGTTAATGAGGTTCAAATGATAGTAAACTTGTCAAGACAAAAAAAAGCCAGAACACAGTCTATGGTTGAAATCTTATGAATTTATATTGAATACATCGGTTGTGAAACCTTAAATGATTAAATTCATTCAAATAGAGGTATATTCTTTGAAACATTTGAAACCTCATCAGGTTAATGAGGTTCAGATGATAGTAAACTTGTCAAGAGAAAACGAAGCCATAACACAGTCTATGGTTGAAATCTTATGAAATTATATTGAATACGCCCGCTATGAAGCTTTGTTTGATTAAATTTATTCAAATCAAGATATATTCTTTGAAACATTTGAAATCTCATCAGGTTAATGAGGTTCAAATGATAAAAAACTTCTCAAGAGAAAATGAAGCCAGAAAACAGTCTATGGTTGAAATCTTATGAATATATATTGAATACATCGGTTATGAAGCTTTGTTTGATTAAATCAATTCAAGTCGAGGTATATTCTTTGAAAAATTTGAAACCTCATCAAGTTAATGAGGTTCAAGTGATAGTAAAGGTGTCAAGATAAAATGAAGTAGAACACATTCTATGGATGAAATCTTATGAATTTATAATAAATAGATTGGATGTGAAACTTTAATTGATTAAATTCATTCAAATCGAGGTATATTCATTAAAACATTTGAAACAAAATCAGGTTAATGAGGTTCAAATGATAGTAAACTTGTCAAGAGAAAATGAAGCCAGAACACAGTCTATGGTTGAAATCTTATGAAATTATATTGAATACATCGGGTACGAAGCTTTGTTTCATTAAATTAATTCAAATCGAGGTATATTCTTTGAAACATTTGAAACCACATCAGGTTGATGATGTTCAAATGATAGTAAACTTGTCAAGAATGAATGAAGCCAGAACACAGTCTATGGTTGAAATCATATGAATTTATATTGAATACATTGGTTATAAAGCTTTGTTTGGTTAAATTCATTCAAATTGAGGTATGTTCTTTGAAACAATTGAAACCTCATCAGGTTAATGAGGTTAAAATGATAGTAAACTTGTCAAGAGAAAACGAAGCCATAAGACAGTCTATGGTTGAAATCTTATGAAATTATATTGAATACACCGGTTATGAAGCTTTGTTTGATTAAATTTATTCAAATAGAGATATATTCTTTGAAACATTTCAAACATTATCAGGTCAATGAGTTTCAAGTAACCTTGTAAAGAGAAAATGAAGCCAGAACACAGTCTATGGTTGAAATTTTAAGAATTTATATTGAATACATCGGTTATGAAGCTTTGTGTGATTAAATTCATTAAAATCGATGTAAATTCTTTGAAACATTTGAAACCTCATCATGTTAATGAGGTTCAAATGATAGTAAACTTGTCAAGACAAAAAGAAGCCAGAACACAGTCTATGGTTGAAATCTTATGAATTTATATTGAATACATCGGTTATGAAGCCTTGTTTGTTTAAATTCAATCAAATGGAGGTACATATTTTTGAAACATTTGAAACCTCATCAGGTTAATGAGGTTAAAATGATAGTAAACTTGTCAAGAGAAAATGAAGCCAGAACACAGTCTATATTTGTAATTTGGAATTTATATAGAATAGATCGGTTGTGAAACTTTAAATGAATAAATTCATTCAAATCGAGGTATATTCTTTGAAACATTTGAAAACCTCATCAGGTTAATGAGGTTCAAATGATAGTAAACTTGTATATAGGAATTGGTTTTAGAGCGCAGTCAATGGTTGAAATCTTATGAATTTATATAGAATAGATCGAATATGAAACTTTAAATGATTAAATTCATTCAAATCGAGGTATATTCTTTGAAACATTTGAAACCTCATCAGGTTAATGAGGTTCAGATGATAGTAAACTTGTCAAGAGAAAACGAAGCCATAACACAGTCTATGGTTGAAATCTTATGAAATTATATTGAATACGCCGGTTATGAAGCTTTGTTTGATTAAATTTATTCAAATCAAGATATATTCTTTGAAACATTTGAAATCTCATCAGGTTAATGAGGTTCAAATGATAAAACACTTGTCAAGAGAAAATGAAGCCAGAAAACAGTCTATGGTTGAAATCTTATGAATTTATATTGAATACATCGGTTATGAAGCTTTGTTTGATTAAATCAATTCAAGTCGAGGTATATTCTTTGAAAAATTTGAAACCTCATCAAGTTAATGAGGTTCAAGTGATAGTAAAGGTGTCAAGATAAAATGAAGTAGAACACATTCTATGGATGAAATCTTATGAATTTATAATAAATAGATTGGATGTGAAACTTTAATTGATTAAATTAATTCAAATCGAGGTATATTCTTTGAAACATTTGAAACATCACAGGTTAATGAGGTTCAAATGATAGTAAACTTGTCAAGAGAAAACGAAGCCAAACACAGTCTATGGTTGAAATCTTATGAAATTATATTGAATACACCGGTTATGAAGCATAGTTTGATTAAATTTATTCAAATCGAGATATATTCTTTGAAACATTTGAAACCACATCAGGTTAATGATGTTCAAATGATAGTAAACTTGTCAAGAAAGAATGAAGCCAGAACACAGTCTATGGTTGAAATCATATGAATTTATATTGAATACATCGGTTATAAAGCTTTGTTCGGTTAAATTCATTCAAATTGAGGTATGTTCTTTGAAACAATTGAAACCTCATCAGGTTAATGAGGTTCAAATGATAGAAAAAACTTGTCAAGAGAAAACGAAGCCATAACACAGTCTATGGTTGAAATCTTATGAAATTATATTGAATACACCGGTTATGAAGCTTTGTTTGATTAAATTTATTCAAATAGAGATATATTCTTTGAAACATTTGAAACCTCATCAGGTTAATGAGGTTCAAATGATAGTAAACTTGTCAAGAGAAAATGAAGCCAGAACACAGTCTATATTTGTAATTTGGAATTTATATAGAATAGATCGGTTGTGAAACTTTAAATGAATAAATTCATTCAAATCGAGGTATATTCTTTGAAACATTTGAAACCTCATCAGGTTAATGATGTTCAAATGATAGTAAACTTGTATATAGGAATTGGTTTTAGAGCGCAGTCAATGGTTGAAATCTTATGAATTTATATAGAATAGATCGAATATGAAACTTTAAATTATTAAATTCATTCAAATCGAGGTATATTCTTTGAAACATTTGAAACCTCATCAGGTTAATGAGGTTCAAATGATAGTAAACTTGTCAAGAGAAAATGAAGCCAGAACACAGTCTATATTTGTAATTTGGAATTTATATAGAATAGATCGGTTGTGAAACTTTAAATGAATAAATTCATTCAAATCGAGGTATATTCTTTGAAACATTTGAAACCTCATCAGGTTAATGAGGTTCAAATGATAGTAAACTTGTATATAGGAATTGGTTTTAGAGCGCAGTCAATGGTTGAAATCTTATGAATTTATATAGAATAGATCGAATATGAAACTTTAAATTATTAAATTCATTCAAATCGAGGTATATTCTTTGAAACATTTGAAACCTCATCAGGTTAATGAGGTTCAAATGATAGTAAACTTGTATATAGGAATTGGTTTTAGAGCGCAGTCAATGGTTGAAATCTTATGAATTTATATAGAATAGATCGAATATGAAACTTTAAATTATTAAATTCATTCAAATCGAGGTATATTCTTTGAAACATTTGAAACCTCATCAGGTTAATGAGGTTCAGATGATAGTAAACTTGTCAAGAGAAAACGAAGCCATAACACAGTCTATGGTTGAAATCTTATTAAATTATATTGAATACGCCGGTTATGAAGCTTTGTTTGATTAAATTTATTCAAATCAAGATATATTCTTTGAAACATTTGAAATCTCATCAGGTTAATGAGGTTCAAATGATAAAAAATTTGTCAAGAGAAAATGAAGCCAGAAAACAGTCTATGGTTGAAATCTTATGAATTTATATTGAATACATCGGTTATGAAGCTTTGTTTGATTAAATCAATTCAAGTCGAGGTATATTCTTTGAAAAATTTGAAACCTCATCAAGTTAATGAGGTTCAAGTGATAGTAAAGGTGTCAAGATAAAATGAAGTAGAACACATTCTATGGATGAAATCTTATGAATTTATAATAAATAGATTGGATGTGAAACTTTAATTGATTAAATTCATTCAAATCGAGGTATATTCATTGAAACATTTGAAACAAAATCAGGTTAATGAGGTTCAAATGATAGTAAACTTGTCAACAGAAAATGAAACCAGAACACAGTCTATGATTGAAATCTTATGAAATTATATTGAATACATCGGTTACGAAGCTTTGTTTCATTAAATTAATTCAAATCGAGGTATATTCTTTGAAACATTTGAAACATCACAGGTTAATGAGGTTCAAATGATAGTAAACTTGTCAAGAGAAAACGAAGCCAAACACAGTCTATGGTTGAAATCTTATGACAATATATTGAATACACCGGTTATGAAGCATAGTTTGATTAAATTTATTCAAATCGAGATATATTCTTTGAAACATTTGAAACCACATCAAGTTAATGATGTTCAAATGATAGTAAACTTGTCAAGAAAGAATGAAGCCAGAACACAGTCTATGGTTGAAATCATATGAATTTATATTGAATACATCGGTTATAAAGCTTTGTTTGGTTAAATTCATTCAAATTGAGGTATGTTCTTTGAAACAATTGAAACCTCATCAGGTTAATGAGGTTCAAATGATAGTAAACTTGTCAAGAGAAAGCGAAGCCATAACACAGTCTATGGTTGAAATCTTATGAAATTATATTGAATACACCGGTTATGAAGCTTTGTTTGATTAAATTTATTCAAATAGAGATATATTCTTTGAAACATTTGAAACCTCATCAGGTTAATGAGGTTCAAATGATAGTAAACTTGTCAAGAGAAAACGAAGCCAGAACACAGTCTATGGTTGAATTCTTATAAATTTATATTGAATACATCGGTTATGAAGCTTTGTGTGATTCTATTCATTCAAATCGAGGTGTATTCTTTGAAACATTTGAAGCCTTTTAGGTTAATGAGGTTCAAATGATAGTAAACTTGTCAAGAAAAAAAGAAGCCAGAACACAGTCTATGGTTGAAATCTTATGAATTTATATTGAATACATCGGTTATGAAGCTTTGTTTGTTTAAATTCAATCAATTGGAGGTACATATGTTTGAAATATTTTAAACCTCATCAGGTTAATGAGGTTCAAATAATAGTAAACTTTACAAGAAAAAATGAAGCCAGAACACAGTCTATGGTTGAAATCTTATCAATTTATATTGAATAGATCGGTTGTGAAACTTTAAATGAATAAATTCATTCAAATCGAGGTATATTGTTTGAAACATTTCAAACCTCATCAGGTTAATGAGGTTCAAATGATAGTAAACTTGTCAATAGGAATTGGTTTTAGAGCGCAGTCAATGGTTGAAATCTTATGAATTTATATAGAATAGATCGAATATGAAACTTTAAATGATTAAATTCATTCAAATCGAGGAATATTCTTTGAAACATTTGAAACCTCATCAGGTTAATGAAATTCAAATGATAGTAAACTTGTCAAGCGAAAATGAAGCCAGAACACAGTCTATGGTTGAAATCTTATGAATTTATATTGAATACATCAGTTATGAAGCTTTGTTTGATTAAATCAATTCAAGTCGAGGTATATTCTTTGAAACATTTGAAACCTCATCAAGTTAATGAGGTTCAAGTGATAGTAAAGGTGTCAAGATAAAATGAGGAAGAACACATTCTATGGCTGAAGTCTTATTAATTTATAATAAATAGATTGGATGTAAAACTTTAATTGATTAAATTCTTTCAAATCGAGGTATATTCTTTGAAACATTTGAAAACTCATTAGGTTAATGAGGTTCAAATGATAGTAAACTTGTGAAGAGAAAAGGAAGCCAGAACACAGTCTATGGTTGAAATCTTATGAAATTATATGTAATACACCGGTTATGAAGCTTAGTTTGAATACATTTATTCAAATCGAGATATATTCTTGGAAACATTTGAAACCTCATCAGGTTAATGAAGTTGAAATGATAGTGAACTTGTCAAGAAGGAATGAAGCCAGAACACAGTCTATGGTTGAAATAATATGAATTTATATTGAATACATCGGTTATAAAGCTTTGTTTGATTAAATTCATTCAAATTGAGTTATGTTCTGTGAAACATTTGAAACTTCATCAGGTTAATCAGGTTCAAATGATAGTAAACTTGTCAAAGGAAAACTAAGCCATAACGCAGTCTATGGTTGAAATCTTATTAAATTATATTGAATACACTGGTTATGAAGCTTTGTTTGATTATATTTATTCAAATCGAGATATAATCTTTGAAGCATTTGAAATCTCATCAGGTTAATGAGGTTCAAATGATAAAAAACTTGTCAAGAGAAAATGAAGCCAGAACACAGTCTATGGTTGAAATCTTATGAATTTATATTGAATACATCGGTTATGAAGCTTTGTGTGATTCTTTTCATTCAAATCGAGGTATATTCTTTGAAACATTTGAAACCTCATCAGGTTAATGAGGTTCAAATGATAAAAAACTTGTCAAGAGAAAACGAAGCCAGAACACAGTCTATGGTTGAAATCTTATGAAATTGTATTTAATACATCGGTTGTAAAGCTTTGTTTGATTAAATTCATTCAAATTGAGGTATGTTCTTTGAAACATTTGAAACCTCAACAGGTTAATGAGGTTCAAATGATAGTAAACTTGTCAAGAGAAAACGAAGCCATAACACAGTCTCTGGTTGAAATCTTATGAAATAATATTGAATACACCGGTTATAAAGCTTTGTTTGATTAACTTTATTCAAATCGAGATATATTCTTTGAAACATTTCAAACATTATCAGGTTAATGAGTTTCAAGTAAACTTGTAAAGAGAAAATGAAGCCAGAACACAGTCTTTGTTTGAAATTTTAAGAACTTATATTTAATACATCGGTTATGAAGCTTTGTGTGATTAAATTCATTAAAATCGAGGTATATTCTTTGAAACATTTGAAACCTCATCATGTTAATGAGGTTCAAATGATAGTAAACTTGTCAAGACAAAAAGAAGCCAGAACACAGTCCATGGTTGAAATCTTATGATTTTATTTTGAATACATCGGTTATGAAGCTTTGTTTGTTTAAATTCAATCAAATGGAGGTACATATTTTTGAAACATTTGAAACCTCATCAGGTTAATTAGGTTCAAATGATGATAAACTTGTCAAGAGAGAATGAAGCCAGAACACAGTCTATATTTGAAATTTTGAGTTTATATAGAATAGATCGGTTGTGAAACTTTAAATGAATAAATTCATTCAAATCGAGGTATATTCTTTGAAACATTTCAAACCTCATCAGGTTAATGAGGTTCAAATGATAGTAAACTTGTATATAGGAATTGGTTTTAGAGCGCAGTCAATGGTTGAAATCTTATGAATTTATATAGAATAAATCGGTTATGAAGCTTTGTTTGATTAAATTCATTCAAATCGAGGTATATTCTTTGAAACATTTGAAACCTCATCAGGTTAATAAGGTCTAAATGAAAGTAAACTTGTCAAGAGAAAATGAAGCCAGAACACAGTCTATGGTTGAATACTTATAAATTTATATTGAATACATCGGTTATGAAGCTTTTTTATTTGATTAAATTCATTCAAATCGAGGTATATTCTTTGAAACATTTGAACACTCATCAGGGTAATGAGGTTCAAATGATAGTAACCTTGTCAAGATAAAATGAAGCCAGAACACAGTCTATTGTTGAAATCTTATTAAATTATATTGAATACATCGGTTATGAAGCTCTGTTTGATTAAATTCATTCAAATCGAGGTATATTCATATAAACATTTGAAACCTCATCAGGTTAATGAGGTTCAAATGATAGTAAAGGTGTCAAGATAAAATGAGGAAGAACACATTCTATGGCTGAAGTCTTATTAATTTATAATAAATAGATTGGATGTGAAACTTTAATTGATTAAATTCATTCAAATCGAGGTATATTCATTGAAACATTTGAAACAAAATCAGGTTAATGAGGTTCAAATGATAGTAAACTTGTCAAGAGAAAACGAAGCCAAACACTGTCTATGGTTGAAATCTTATGAAATTATATTGAATACACCGGTTATGAAGCATAGTTTGATTAAATTTATTCAAATCGAGATATATTCTTTGAAACATTTGAAACCACATCAGGTTAATGATGTTCAAATGATAGTAAACTTGTCAAGAAAGAATGAAGCCAGAACACAGTCTATGGTTGAAATCATATGAATTTATATTGAATACATCGGTTATAAAGCTTTGTTTGGTTAAATTCATTCAAATTGAGGTATGTTCTTTGAATCAATTGAAACCTCATCAGGTTAATGAGGTTCAAATGATAGTAAACTTGTCAAGAGAAAACGAAGCCATAACACAGTCTATGGTTGAAATCTTATGAAATTATATTGAATACACCGGTTATGAAGCTTTGTTTGATTAAATTTATTCAAATAGAGATATATTCTTTGAAACATTTCAAACATTATCAGGTCAATGAGTTTCAAGTAACCTTGTAAAGAGAAAATGAAGCCAGAACACAGTCTATGGTTGAAATTTTAAGAATTTATATTGAATACATCGGTTATGAAGCTTTGTGTGATTAAATTCATTAAAATCGAGGTATATTCTTTGAAACATTTGAAACCTTATCATGTTAATGAGGTTCAAATGATAGTAAACTTGTCAAGAAAAAAAAAGCCAGAACACAGTCTATGGTTGAAATCTTATGAATTTATATTGAATACATCGGTTATGAAGCTTTGTTTGTTTAAATTCAATCAAATGGAGGTACATATTTTTGAAACATTTGAAACATTATCAGGTCAATGAGTTTCAAGTAAACTTGTAAAGAGAAAATGAAGCCAGAACACAGTCTATGGTTGAAATTTTAAGAATTTATATTGAATACATCGGTTATGAAGCTTTGTGTGATTAAATTCATTAAAATCGAGGTATATTCTTTGAAACATTTGAAACCTCATCATGTTAATGAGGTTCAAATGATAGTAAACTTGTCAAGACAAAAAGAAGCCAGAACACAGTCTATGGTTGAAATCTTATGAATTTATATTGAATACATCGGTTATGAAGCTTTGTTTGTTTAAATTCAATCAAATGGAGGTACATATTTTTGAAACATTTGAAAGCTCATCAGGTTAATGAGGTTTAAATGATAGTAAACTTGTCAAGAGAAAATGAAGCCAGAAAACAGTCTATATTTGTAATTTGGAATTTATATAGAATAGATCGGTTGTGAAACTTTAAATGAATAAATTCATTCAAATCGAGGTATATTCTTTGAAACATTTGAAACCTCATCAGGTTAATGAGGTTCAAATGATAGTAAACTTGTAAATAGGAATTGGTTTTAGAGCGCAGTCAATGGTTGAAATCTTATGAATTTATATAGAATAGATCGAATATGAAACTTTAAATGATTAAATTCATTCAAATCGAGGTATATTCTTTGAAAAATTTGAAACCTCATCAGGTTAATGAGGTTCAGATGATAGTAAACTTGTCAAGAGAAAACGAAGCCATAACACAGTCTATGGTTGAAATCTTATGAAATTATATTGAATACGCCGGTTATGAAGCTTTGTTTGATTAAATTTATTCAAATCAAGATATATTCTTTGAAACATTTGAAATCTCATCAGGTTAATGAGGTTCAAATGATAAAAAACTTGTCAAGAGAAAATGAAGCCAGAAAACAGTCTATGGTTGAAATCTTATGAATTTATATTGAATACATCGGTTATGAAGCTTTGTTTGATTAAATCAATTCAAGTCGAGGTATATTCTTTGAAAAATTTGAAACATCACAGGTTAATGAGGTTCAAGTGATAGTAAAGGTGTCAAGATAAAATGAAGTAGAACACATTCTATGGATGAAATCTTATGAATTTATAATAAATAGATTGGATGTGAAACTTTAATTGATTAAATTCATTCAAATCGAGGTATATTCATTGAAACATTTGAAACAAAATCAGGTTAATGAGGTTCAAATGATAGTAAACTTGTCAACAGAAAATGAAACCAGAACACAGTCTATGATTGAAATCTTATGAAATTATATTGAATACATCGGTTACGAAGCTTTGTTTCATTAAATTAATTCAAATCGAGGTATATTCTTTGAAACATTTGAAACATCACAGGTTAATGAGGTTCAAATGATAGTAAACTTGTCAAGAGAAAACGAAGCCAAACACAGTCTATGGTTGAAATCTTATGACAATATATTGAATACACCGGTTATGAAGCATAGTTTGATTAAATTTATTCAAATCGAGATATATTCTTTGAAACATTTGAAACCACATCAAGTTAATGATGTTCAAATGATAGTAAACTTGTCAAGAAAGAATGAAGCCAGAACACAGTCTATGGTTGAAATCATATGAATTTATATTGAATACATCGGTTATAAAGCTTTGTTTGGTTAAATTCATTCAAATTGAGGTATGTTCTTTGAAACAATTGAAGCCTCATCAGGTTAATGAGGTTCAAATGATAGTAAACTTGTCAAGAGAAAGCGAAGCCATAACACAGTCTATGGTTGAAATCTTATGAAATTATATTGAATATACCGGTTATGAAGCTTTGTTTGATTAAATTTATTCAAATAGAGATATATTCTTTGAAACATTTGAAACCTCATCAGGTTAATGAGGTTCAAATGATAGTAAACTTGTCAAGAGAAAACGAAGCCAGAACACAGTCTATGGTTGAATTCTTATAAATTTATATTGAATACATCGGTTATGAAGCTTTGTGTGATTCTATTCATTCAAATCGAGGTGTATTCTTTGAAACATTTGAAGCCTTTTAGGTTAATGAGGTTCAAATGATAGTAAACTTGTCAAGAAAAAAAGAAGCCAGAACACAGTCTATGGTTGAAATCTTATGAATTTATATTGAATACATCGGTTATGAAGCTTTGTTTGTTTAAATTCAATCAATTGGAGGTACATATGTTTGAAATATTTTAAACCTCATCAGGTTAATGAGGTTCAAATAATAGTAAACTTTACAAGAAAAAATGAAGCCAGAACACAGTCTATGGTTGAAATCTTATCAATTTATATTGAATAGATCGGTTGTGAAACTTTAAATGAATAAATTCATTCAAATCGAGGTATATTCTTTGAAACATTTCAAACCTCATCAGGTTAATGAGGTTCAAATGATAGTAAACTTGTCAATAGGAATTGGTTTTAGAGCGCAGTCAATGGTTGAAATCTTATGAATTTATATAGAATAGATCGAATATGAAACTTTAAATGATTAAATTCATTCAAATCGAGGAATATTCTTTGAAACATTTGAAACCTCATCAGGTTAATGAAATTCAAATGATAGTAAACTTGTCAAGCGAAAATGAAGCCAGAACACAGTCTATGGTTGAAATCTTATGAATTTATATTGAATACATCAGTTATGAAGCTTTGTTTGATTAAATCAATTCAAGTCGAGGTATATTCTTTGAAACATTTGAAACCTCATCAAGTTAATGAGGTTCAAGTGATAGTAAAGGTGTCAAGATAAAATGAGGAAGAACACATTCTATGGCTGAAGTCTTATTAATTTATAATAAATAGATTGGATGTAAAACTTTAATTGATTAAATTCTTTCAAATCGAGGTATATTCTTTGAAACATTTGAAAACTCATTAGGTTAATGAGGTTCAAATGATAGTAAACTTGTGAAGAGAAAAGGAAGCCAGAACACAGTCTATGGTTGAAATCTTATGAAATTATATGTAATACACCGGTTATGAAGCTTAGTTTGAATACATTTATTCAAATCGAGATATATTCTTGGAAACATTTGAAACCTCATCAGGTTAATGAAGTTGAAATGATAGTGAACTTGTCAAGAAGGAATGAAGCCAGAACACAGTCTATGGTTGAAATAATATGAATTTATATTGAATACATCGGTTATAAAGCTTTGTTTGATTAAATTCATTCAAATTGAGTTATGTTCTGTGAAACATTTGAAACTTCATCAGGTTAATCAGGTTCAAATGATAGTAAACTTGTCAAAGGAAAACTAAGCCATAACGCAGTCTATGGTTGAAATCTTATTAAATTATATTGAATACACTGGTTATGAAGCTTTGTTTGATTATATTTATTCAAATCGAGATATAATCTTTGAAGCATTTGAAATCTCATCAGGTTAATGAGGTTCAAATGATAAAAAACTTGTCAAGAGAAAATGAAGCCAGAACACAGTCTATGGTTGAAATCTTATGAATTTATATTGAATACATCGGTTATGAAGCTTTGTGTGATTCTTTTCATTCAAATCGAGGTATATTCTTTGAAACATTTGAAACCTCATCAGGTTAATGAGGTTCAAATGATAAAAAACTTGTCAAGAGAAAACGAAGCCAGAACACAGTCTATGGTTGAAATCTTATGAAATTGTATTTAATACATCGGTTGTAAAGCTTTGTTTGATTAAATTCATTCAAATTGAGGTATGTTCTTTGAAACATTTGAAACCTCAACAGGTTAATGAGGTTCAAATGATAGTAAACTTGTCAAGAGAAAACGAAGCCATAACACAGTCTCTGGTTGAAATCTTATGAAATAATATTGAATACACCGGTTATAAAGCTTTGTTTGATTAACTTTATTCAAATCGAGATATATTCTTTGAAACATTTCAAACATTATCAGGTTAATGAGTTTCAAGTAAACTTGTAAAGAGAAAATGAAGCCAGAACACAGTCTTTGTTTGAAATTTTAAGAACTTATATTTAATACATCGGTTATGAAGCTTTGTGTGATTAAATTCATTAAAATCGAGGTATATTCTTTGAAACATTTGAAACCTCATCATGTTAATGAGGTTCAAATGATAGTAAACTTGTCAAGACAAAAAGAAGCCAGAACACAGTCCATGGTTGAAATCTTATGATTTTATTTTGAATACATCGGTTATGAAGCTTTGTTTGTTTAAATTCAATCAAATGGAGGTACATATTTTTGAAACATTTGAAACCTCATCAGGTTAATTAGGTTCAAATGATGATAAACTTGTCAAGAGAGAATGAAGCCAGAACACAGTCTATATTTGAAATTTTGAGTTTATATAGAATAGATCGGTTGTGAAACTTTAAATGAATAAATTCATTCAAATCGAGGTATATTCTTTGAAACATTTCAAACCTCATCAGGTTAATGAGGTTCAAATGATAGTAAACTTGTATATAGGAATTGGTTTTAGAGCGCAGTCAATGGTTGAAATCTTATGAATTTATATAGAATAAATCGGTTATGAAGCTTTGTTTGATTAAATTCATTCAAATCGAGGTATATTCTTTGAAACATTTGAAACCTCATCAGGTTAATAAGGTCTAAATGAAAGTAAACTTGTCAAGAGAAAATGAAGCCAGAACACAGTCTATGGTTGAATACTTATAAATTTATATTGAATACATCGGTTATGAAGCTTTTTTATTTGATTAAATTCATTCAAATCGAGGTATATTCTTTGAAACATTTGAACACTCATCAGGGTAATGAGGTTCAAATGATAGTAACCTTGTCAAGATAAAATGAAGCCAGAACACAGTCTATTGTTGAAATCTTATTAAATTATATTGAATACATCGGTTATGAAGCTCTGTTTGATTAAATTCATTCAAATCGAGGTATATTCATATAAACATTTGAAACCTCATCAGGTTAATGAGGTTCAAATGATAGTAAACTTGTCAAGAGAAAATGAAGTAGAGCACATTCTATGGTTGAAATCTTATGAATTTATATTAAATACATCTGCTATGAAGCTTTGTTTGATTAAATTCATTCAAATCGAGGTATATTCTTTGAAACATTTGAAACCTCATCAGGTTAATGAGGTTCAAATGATAGTAAACTTGTCAAGAGAAAATGAAGTAGAGCACATTCTATGGTTGAAATCTTATGAATTTATATTAAATACATCTGCTATGAAGCTTTGTTTGATTAGATTCATTCAAATCGAGGTATATTCTTTGAAACATTTGAAACCTCATCAGGGTAATGAGGTCTAAATGAAAGTAAACTTGTCAAGAGAAAGTGAAGCCATAACACAGTCTATGGTTGAAAGTTTTTGAAATTTAATTGAATACATCGGTTATGAAGTTTTTTTTTTTTTTTCAGTAATTTATTTTGAGTGGGAAGGAAGTATTTCTAGCTACTTAAAGCTATTTTATGCCCACTGTGCATGCCGCATCCTGGTACGGGACCCCTAGTTTAACGTCCCTTCCGAAGGACGGCGAGGTGAGTTGCAAAGCCAAGCGTCCGAGGTCACCCATCCGGAGTTTGACCTCACTCGACCGAGCTTAACTTCAGTCACCTGACGGAAGCTGATTAAGCCGCTCGGCCACTCACCCCACAAGCTTTGTTTGATTAAATTCATTCAAATCGAGGTATATTCTTTGAAACATTTGAAACCTCATCAGGTTAATGAGGTCTAAATGAAAGTAAACTTGTCAAGAGAAAGTGAAGCTATAACACAGTCTATGGTTGAAAGTTTTTGAAATTTAATTGAATACATCGGTTATGAAGCTTTTTTTTTCAGTAATTTATTTTGAGTGGGAAGGAAGTATTTCTAGCTACTTAAAGCAAATTTAAGCCCACTGTGCATGCCGCATCCAGGCACGGGACCCCTACTTTAACATCCCTTCCGAGGGACGGCGAGGTGAGTTGGGAAGCCAAGCCTCCGAGGTCACCCATCCGGAGTTTGACCTCACTCGACCGAGCTTAACTTCAGTCTCCTGACGGAAGCTGATTAAGCCGCTCGGCCACTCACCCCACAAGCTTTGTTTGATTAAATTCATTCAAATCGAGGTATATTCTTTGAAACATTTGAAACCTCATCAGGTTAATGAGGTCTAAATGAAAGTAAACTTGTCAAGAGAAAATGAAACCAGAACACAGTCTATGGTTGAAATCTTATGAATTTATATTGAATACATCGGTTATGAAGCTTTGTTTTTAAATTTATTCAAATCGAGGTATTTTCTTTGAAACATTTGAAACCTCATCAGGTTAATGAGGTTGAAATGATAGTAAACTTGTAAAGAGAACATGAAGCCAGAACACATTCTATTATTGGAATCTTATGAATTTATAATAAATCGATGGGATGTGAAACTTTAATTGATTAAATTCGTTCAAATCGAGGAATATTCTTTGAAACATTTGAAACCTCATCAGGTTAATGAGGTTCAAATGATAGTAAACTTGTAAAGAGAACATGAAGCCAGAACACATTTATGTTTGAAATCTTATGAATGTATAATAAATAGATGGGATGTGAAACTTTAATTGATTAAATTCATTCAAATCGAGGTATATTCTTTGAAACATTTGAAACCTCATCAGGTTAATGAGGTTTAAATGATAGTAAACTTGTCAAGATAAAATGAAGCCAGAACACAGTCTATGGTTGAATACTTATAAATTTATATTGAATACATCAGTTATGAAGCTTTTTTGTTTTATTAAATTCATTCAAATCGAGGTATATTCTTTGAAACATTTGAACACTCATCAGGGTAATGAGGTTCAAATGATAGTAAACTTGTCAAGATCAAATGAAGCCAGAACACAGTCTATTATTGAAATGTTATTAAATTATATTGAATACATCGGTTATGAAGCTTTGTTTGATTAAATTCATTCAAATCGAGGTATATTCATTGAAACATTTGAAACCTCATCAGGTTAATGAGGTTCAAATGATAGTAAACTTGTCAAGAGAAAATGAAGTAGTGCACATTCTATGGTTGAAATCTTATGAAATTATATTGAATACACCGGTTATGAAGCTTTGTGTGATTCTATTCATTCAAATCGAGGTATATTCTTTGAAATATTTGAAATCTCATCAGGTTAATGAGGTTCAATTGATAAAAAACTTGTCAAGAGAAAATGAAGCCAGAACACAGTCTATGGTTGAAATCTTATGAAATTATATTGAATACACCGGTTATGAAGCTTTGTGTGATTCTATTCATTCAAATCGAGGTATATTCTTTGAAATATTTGAAATCTCATCAGGTTAATGAGGTTCAAATGATAAAAAACTTGTCAAGAGAAAATGAAGCCAGAACACAGTCTATGGTTGAAATCTTATGAATTTATATTGAATACATCGGTTATGAAGCTTTGTGTGATTCTATTCATTCAAATCGAGGTATATTCTTTGAAACATTTGAAACCTCATCAGGTTAATGAGGTTCAAATGATAAAAAACTTGTCAAGAGAAAATGAAGCCAGAACACAGTCTATGGTTGAAATCTTATGAATTTATATTGAATACATCGGTTATGAAGCTTTGTGTGATTCTATTCATTCAAATCGAGGTATATTCTTTGAAACATTTGAAACCTCATCAGGTTAATGAGGTTCAAATGATAGTAAACTAGGTATATTCTTTGAAACATTTGAAACCTCATCAGGTTAATGAGGTTCAAATGATAGTAAACTTGTGAAGAGAAAAGGAAGCCAGAACACAGTCTTTGGTTGAAATCTTATGAAATTATATTGAATACACCGGTTATGAAGCTTTGTTTGATTAAATTCATTCAAATTGAGGTATGTTCTTTGAAACATTTGAAACTTCATCAGGTTAATGAGGTTGAAATGATAGTAAACTTGTCAAGAGAAAATGAAGCCATAACACAGTCTATGGTTGAAATCTTATGAATTTATATTGAATACATCGGTTATGAAGCTTTGTTTGTTTAAATTCAATCAAATGGAGGTACATATTTTTGAAACATTTGAATCCTCATCAGTTTAATGAGGTTCAAATGATAATAAACTTGTCAAGAGAAAATGAAGCCAGAACACAGTCTATATTTGTAATTTGGAATTTATATAGAATAGATCGGTCGTGAAACTTTAAATGAATAAATTCATTCAAATCGAGGTATATTCTTTGAAACATTTGAAACCTCATCAGGTTAATGAGGTTCAAATGATAGTAAACTTGTCAAGAGAAAACGAAGCCATAACACAGTATATGGTTGAAATCTTATGAAATTATATTGAATACACCGGTTATGAAGCATAGTTTGATTAAATTTATTCAAATCGAGATATATTCTTCGAAACATTTGAAACCACATCAGGTTAATGATGTTCAAATGATAGTAAACTTGTAAAGAAAGAATGAAGCCAGAGCACAGTCTATGGTTGAAATCATATGAATTTATATTGAATACATCGGTTATAAAGCTTTGTTTGATTAAATTCATTCAACTTGAGGTATGTTCTTTGAAACAATTGAAACCTCATCAAGTTAATGAGGTTCAAATGATAGTAAACTTGTCAAGAGAAAACGAAGCCATAACACAGTCTATGGTTGAAATCTTATGAAATTATATTGAATACACCGGTTATGAAGCTTTGTTTGATTAAATTTATTCAAATCGAGATATATTCTTTAAAACATTTCAAACATTATCAGGTCAATGAGTTTCAAGTAAACTTGTAAAGAGAAAATGAAGCCAGAACACAGTCTATGGTTGAAATTTTAAGAATTTATATTGAATACATCGGTTATGAAGCATTGTGTGATTAAATTCATTAAAATCGAGGTATATTCTTTGAAACATTTGAAACCTCATCATGTTAATGAGGTTCAAATATTAGTAAACTTGTCAAAACAAAAATAACCAGAACACAGTCTATGGTTGAAATCTTATGAATTTATATTGAATACATCGGTTATGAAGCTTTGTTTGTTTAAATTCAATCAAATGGAGGTACATATTTTTGAAACATTTGAAACCTCATCAGTTTAATGAGGATCAAATGATAATAAACTTGTCAAGAGAAAATGAAGCCAGAACACAGTCTATATTTGTAATTTGGAATTTATATAGAATAGATCGGTTGTGAAACTTTAAATGAATAAAATCATTCAAATCGAGGTATATTCTTTGAAACATTTCAAACCTCATCAGGTTAATGAGGATCAAATGATAATAAACTTGTATATAGGAATTGGTTTTAGAGCGCAGTCAATGGTTGAAATCTTATGAATTTTATATAGAATAGATCGAATGTGAAACTTTAAATGATTAAATTCATTCAAATCGAGGTATATTCTTTGAAACATTTGAAATCTCATCAGGTTAATGAGGTTCAAATGATAAAAAACTTGTCAAGAGAAAATGAAGCCAGAAAACAGTCTATGGTTGAAATCTTATGAATTTATATTGAATACATCGGTTATGAAGCTTTGTTTGATTAAATCAATTCAAGTCGAGGTATATTCTTTGCAAAATTTGAAACCTCATCAAGTTAATGAGGTTCAAGTGATAGTAAAGGTGTCAAGATAAAATGAAGTAGAACACATTCTATGGATGAAATCTTATGAATTTATAATAAATAGATTGGATGTGAAACTTTAATTGATTAAATTCATTCAAAGCGAGGTATATTCATTGAAACATTTGAAACAAAATCAGGTTAATGAGGTTCAAATGATAGTAAACTTGTCAAGAGAAGATGAAGCCAGAACACAGTCTATTGTTGAAATCTTATGAAATTACATTGAATACATCGGTTACGAAGCTTTGTTTCATTAAATTAATTCAAATTGAGGTATATTCTTTGAAACATCACAGGTTAATGAGGTTCAAATGATAGTAAACTTGTCAAGAGAAAACGAAGCCAGAACACAGTCTATATTTGAAATCTTATGAAATTATATTGAATACACCGGTTATGAAGCATAGTTTGATTAAAATTATTCAAATCGAGATATATTCTTTGAAACATTTGAAGCCACATCAGGTTAATGATGTTCAAATGATAGTAAACTTGTCAAGAGAAAACGAAGCCAGAACACAGTCTATGGTTGAAATCTTATGAAATTATATTGAATACACCGGTTATGAAGCTTTGTTTGATTAAATTTATTCAAATCGAGATATATTCTTTGAAACATTTGAAACCACATCAGGTTAATGATGGTCAAATGATAGTAAACTTGTCAAGAAAGAATGAAGCCAGAACACAGTCTATGGTTGAAATCATCTTAATTTATATTGAATACATCGGTTATAAAGCTTTGTTTGATTAAATTCATTCAAATTGAGGTATGTTCTTTGAAACAATTGAAACCTCATCAACTTAATGAGGTTCAAATGATGGTAAACTTGTCAAGAGAAAACGAAGCCATAACACAGTCTATGGTTGAAATCTTATGAAATTATATTGAATACACCGGTTATGAAGCTTTGTTTGATTAAATTTATTCAAATCGAGATTAATTCTTTAAAACATTTCAAACATTATCAGGTCAATGAGTTTCAAGTAAACTTGTAAAGAGAAAATGAAGCCAGAACACAGTCTATGGTTTAAATTTTAAGAATTTATATTGAATACATCGGTTATGAAGCTTTGTGTGATTAAATTCATTAAAATCGAGGTATATTCTTTGAAACATTTGAAACCTCATCATGTTAATGAGGTTCCAATGATAGTAAACTTGTCAAGACAAAAAGAAGCCAGAACACAGTCTATGGTTGAAATCTTATGAATTTATATTGAATACATCGGTTATGAAGCTTTGTTTGTTTAAATTGAATCAAATGGAGGTACATATTTTTGAAACATTTGAAACCTCATCAGGTTAATGAGGTTCAAATGATAGTAAACTTGTCAAGAGAAAATGAAGCCAGAACACAGTCTATATTTGTAATTTGGAATTTATATAGAATAGATCGGTTGTGAAACTTTAAATGAATAAATTCATTCAAATCGAGGTATATTCTTTGTAACATTTGAAACCTCATCAGGTTAATGAGGTTCAAATGATAGTAAACTTGTATATAGGAATTGGTTTTAGAGCGCAGTCAATGGTTGAAATCTTATGAATTTATATAGAATAGATCGAATATGAAACTTTAAATGATTAAATTCATTCAAATCGAGGTATATTCTTTGAAACATTTGAAACCTCATCAGGTTAATGAGGTTCAGATGATAGTAAATTTGTCAAGAGAAAACGAAGCCATAACACAGTCATATGGTTGAAATCTTATGAAATTATATTGAATACGCCCGTTATGAAGCTTTGTTTGATTAAATTTATTCAAATCAAGATATATTCTTTGAAACATTTGCAATCTCATCAGGTTAATGAGGTTCAAATGATAAAAAACTTGTCAAGAGAAAATGAAGCCAGAACACAGTCTATGGTTGAAATCTTATGAATTTATATTGAATACATCGGTTATGAAGCTTTGTGTGATTCTTTTCATTCAAATCGAGGTATATTCTTTGAAACATTTGAAACCTCATTAGGTTAATGAGGTTCAAATGATAGTAAACTTGTCAAGACAAAAAGAAGCCAGAACACAGTCCATGGTTGAAATCTTATGATTTTATATTGAATACATCGGTTATGAAGCTTTGTTTGTTTAAATTCAATCAAATGGAGGTACATATTTTTGAAACATTTGAAACCTCATAAGGTTAATGAGGTTCAAATGATAGTAAACTTGTCAAGAGAGAATGAAGCCATAACACAGTCTCTGGTTGAAATCTTATGAAATAATATTGAATACACCGGTTATAAAGCTTTGTTTGATTAACTTTATTCAAATTCGAGATATATTCTTTGAAACATTTCAAACATTATCAGGTTAATGAGTTTCAAGTAAACTTGTAAAGAGAAAATGAAGCCAGAACACAGTCTATGGTTGAAATTTTAAGAACTTATATTTAATACATCGGTTATGAAGCTTTGTGTGATTAAATTCATTAAAATCGAGGTATATTCTTTGAAACATTTGAAACCTCATCATGTTAATGAGGTTCAAATGATAGTAAACTTGTCAAGACAAAAAGAAGCCAGAACACAGTCCATGGTTGAAATCTTATGATTTTATATTGAATACATCGGTTATGAAGCTTTGTTTGTTTAAATTCAATCAAATGGAGGTACATATTTTTGAAACATTTGAAACCTCATAAGGTTAATTAGGTTCAAATGATGATAAACTTGTCAAGAGAGAATGAAGCCAGAACACAGTCTATATTTGAAATTTTGAGTTTATATAGAATAGATCGGTTGTGAAACTTTAAATGAATAAATTCATTCAAATCGAGGTATATTCTTTGAAACATTTCAAACCTCATCAGGTTAATGAGGTTCAAATGATAGTAAACTTGTTTATAGGAATTGGTTTTAGAGCGCAGTCAATGGTTGAAATCTTATGAATTTATATAGAATAAATCGGTTATGAAGCTTTGTTTGATTAAATTCATTCAAATCGAGGTATATTCTTTGAAACATTTGAAACCTCATCAGGTTAATAAGGTCTAAATGAAAGTAAACTTGTCAAGAGAAAATGAAGCCAGAACACAGTCTATGGTTGAATACTTATAAATTTAAATTGAATACATCGGTTATGAAGCTTTTTTATTTGATTAAATTCATTCAAATCGAGGTATATTCTTTGAAACATTTGAACACTCATCAGGGTAATGAGGTTCAAATGATAGTAACCTTGTCAAGATAAAATGAAGCCAGAACACAGTCTATTGTTGAAATCTTATTAAATTATATTGAATACATCGGTTATGAAGCTCTGTTTGATTAAATTCATTCAAATCGAGGTATATTCATATAAACATTTGAAACCTCATCAGGTTAATGAGGTTCAAATGATAGTAAACTTGTCAAGAGAAAATGAAGTAGAGCACATTCTATGGTTGAAATCTTATGAATTTATATTAAATACATCTGCTATGAAGCTTTGTTTGATTAAATTCATTCAAATCGAGGTATATTCTTTGAAACATTTGAAACCTCATCAGGTTAATGAGGTTCAAATGATAGTAAACTTGTCAAGAGAAAATGAAGTAGAGCACATTCTATGGTTGAAATCTTATGAATTTATATTAAATACATCTGCTATGAAGCTTTGTTTGATTAGATTCATTCAAATCGAGGTATATTCTTTGAAACATTTGAAACCTCATCAGGGTAATGAGGTCTAAATGAAAGTAAACTTGTCAAGAGAAAGTGAAGCCATAACACAGTCTATGGTTGAAAGTTTTTGAAATTTAATTGAATACATCGGTTATGAAGTTTTTTTTTTTTTTCAGTAATTTATTTTGAGTGGGAAGGAAGTATTTCTAGCTACTTAAAGCTATTTTATGCCCACTGTGCATGCCGCATCCTGGTACGGGACCCCTAGTTTAAGGTCCCTTCCGAAGGACGGCGAGGTGAGTTGCAAAGCCAAGCGTCCGAGGTCACCCATCCGGAGTTTGACCTCACTCGACCGAGCTTAACTTCAGTCACCTGACGGAAGCTGATTAAGCCGCTCGGCCACTCACCCCACAAGCTTTGTTTGATTAAATTCATTCAAATCGAGGTATATTCTTTGAAACATTTGAAACCTCATCAGGTTAATGAGGTCTAAATGAAAGTAAACTTGTCAAGAGAAAGTGAAGCCATAACACAGTCTATGGTTGAAAGTTTTTGAAATTTAATTGAATACATCGGTTATGAAGCTTTTTTTTTTCAGTAATTTATTTTGAGTGGGAAGGAAGTATTTCTAGCTACTTAAAGCAAATTTAAGCCCACTGTGCATGCCGCATCCAGGCACGGGACCCCTACTTTAACATCCCTTCCGAGGGACGGCGAGGTGAGTTGGGAAGCCAAGCCTCCGAGGTCACCCATCCGGAGTTTGACCTCACTCGACCGAGCTTAACTTCAGTCTCCTGACGGAAGCTGATTAAGCCGCTCGGCCACTCACCCCACAAGCTTTGTTTGATTAAATTCATTCAAATCGAGGTATATTCTTTGAAACATTTGAAACCTCATCAGGTTAATGAGGTCTAAATGAAAGTAAACTTGTCAAGAGAAAATGAAACCAGAACACAGTCTATGGTTGAAATCTTATGAATTTATATTGAATACATCGGTTATGAAGCTTTGTTTTTAAATTTATTCAAATCGAGGTATTTTCTTTGAAACATTTGAAACCTCATCAGGTTAATGAGGTTCAAATGATAGTAAACTTGTAAAGAGAACATGAAGCCAGAACACATTCTATTTTTGGAATCTTATGAATTTATAATAAATCGATGGGATGTGAAACTTTAATTGATTAAATTCGTTCAAATCGAGGAATATTCTTTGAAACATTTGAAACCTCATCAGGTTAATGAGGTTCAAATGATAGTAAACTTGTAAAGAGAACATGAAGCCAGAACACATTTATGTTTGAAATCTTATGAATGTATAATAAATAGATGGGATGTGAAACTTTAATTGATTAAATTCATTCAAATCGAGGTATATTCTTTGAAACATTTGAAACCTCATCAGGTTAATGAGGTTTAAATGATAGTAAACTTGTCAAGATAAAATGAAGCCAGAACACAGTCTATGGTTGAATACTTATAAATTTATATTGAATACATCAGTTATGAAGCTTTTTTGTTTTATTAAATTCATTCAAATCGAGGTATATTCTTTGAAACATTTGAACACTCATCAGGGTAATGAGGTTCAAATGGTAGTAAACTTGTCAAGATCAAATGAAGCCAGAACACAGTCTATTATTGAAATGTTATTAAATTATATTGAATACATCGGTTATGAAGCTTTGTTTGATTAAATTCATTCAAATCGAGGTATATTCATTGAAACATTTGAAACCTCATCAGGTTAATGAGGTTCAAATGATAGTAAACTTGTCAAGAGAAAATGAAGTAGTGCACATTCTTTGGTTGAAATCTTATGAAATTATATTGAATACACCGGTTATGAAGCTTTGTGTGATTCTATTCATTCAAATCGAGGTATATTCTTTGAAATATTTGAAATCTCATCAGGTTAATGAGGTTCAATTGATAAAAAACTTGTCAAGAGAAAATGAAGCCAGAACACAGTCTATTATTGAAATGTTATTAAATTATATTGAATACATCGGTTATGAAGCTTTGTTTGATTAAATTCATTCAAATCGAGGTATATTCATTGAAACATTTGAAACCTCATCAGGTTAATGAGGTTCAAATGATAGTAAACTTGTCAAGAGAAAATGAAGTAGTGCACATTCTTTGGTTGAAATCTTATGAAATTATATTGAATACACCGGTTATGAAGCTTTGTGTGATTCTATTCATTCAAATCGAGGTATATTCTTTGAAATATTTGAAAAATCTCATCAGGTTAATGAGATTCAATTGATAAAAAACTTGTCAAGAGAAAATGAAGCCAGAACACAGTCTATGGTTGAAATCTTATGAAATTATATTGAATACACCGGTTATGAAGCTTTGTGTGATTCTATTCATTCAAATCGAGGTATATTCTTTGAAATATTTGAAATCTCATCAGGTTAATGAGGTTCAAATGATAAAAAACTTGTCAAGAGAAAATGAAGCCAGAACACAGTCTATGGTTGAAATCTTATGAATTTATATTGAATACATCGGTTATGAAGCTTTGTGTGATTCTATTCATTCAAATCGAGGTATATTCTTTGAAACATTTGAAACCTCATCAGGTTAATGAGGTTCAAATGATAAAAAACTTGTCAAGAGAAAATGAAGCCAGAACACAGTCTATGGTTGAAATCTTATGAATTTATATTGAATACATCGGTTATGAAGCTTTGTGTGATTCTATTCATTCAAATCGAGGTATATTCTTTGAAACATTTGAAACCTCATCAGGTTAATGAGGTTCAAATGATAGTAAACTTGTGAAGAGAAAAGGAAGCCAGAACACAGTCTTTGGTTGAAATCTTATGAAATTATATTGAATACACCGGTTATGAAGCTTTGTTTGATTAAATTCATTCAAATTGAGGTATGTTCTTTGAAACATTTGAAACTTCATCAGGTTAATGAGGTTGAAATGATAGTAAACTTGTCAAGAGAAAATGAAGCCATAACACAGTCTATGGTTGAAATCTTATGAATTTATATTGAATACATCGGTTATGAAGCTTTGTTTGTTTAAATTCAATCAAATGGAGGTACATATTTTTGAAACATTTGAATCCTCATCAGTTTAATGAGGTTCAAATGATAATAAACTTGTCAAGAGAAAATGAAGCCAGAACACAGTCTATATTTGTAATTTGGAATTTATATAGAATAGATCGGTCGTGAAACTTTAAATGAATAAATTCATTCAAATCGAGGTATATTCTTTGAAACATTTGAAACCTCATCAGGTTAATGAGGTTCAAATGATAGTAAACTTGTCAAGAGAAAACGAAGCCATAACACAGTATATGGTTGAAATCTTATGAAATTATATTGAATACACCGGTTATGAAGCATAGTTTGATTAAATTTATTCAAATCGAGATATATTCTTCGAAACATTTGAAACCACATCAGGTTAATGATGTTCAAATGATAGTAAACTTGTAAAGAAAGAATGAAGCCAGAACACAGTCTATGGTTGAAATCATATGAATTTATATTGAATACATCGGTTATAAAGCTTTGTTTGATTACATTCATTCAACTTGAGGTATGTTCTTTGAAACAATTGAAACCTCATCAAGTTAATGAGGTTCAAATGATAGTAAACTTGTCAAGAGAAAACGAAGCCATAACACAGTCTATGGTTGAAATCTTATGAAATTATATTGAATACACCGGTTATGAAGCTTTGTTTGATTAAATTTATTCAAATCGAGATATATTCTTTAAAACATTTCAAACATTATCAGGTCAATGAGTTTCAAGTAAACTTGTAAAGAGAAAATGAAGCCAGAACACAGTCTATGGTTGAAATTTTAAGAATTTATATTGAATACATCGGTTATGAAGCATTGTGTGATTAAATTCATTAAAATCGAGGTATATTCTTTGAAACATTTGAAACCTCATCATGTTAATGAGGTTCAAATATTAGTAAACTTGTCAAAACAAAAAGAAGCCAGAACACAGTCTATGGTTGAAATCTTATGAATTTATATTGAATACATCGGTTATGAAGCTTTGTTTGTTTAAATTCAATCAAATGGAGGTACATATTTTTGAAACATTTGAAACCTCATCAGTTTAATGAGGATCAAATGATAATAAACTTGTCAAGAGAAAATGAAGCCAGAACACAGTCTATATTTGTAATTTGGAATTTATATAGAATAGATCGGTTGTGAAACTTTAAATGAATAAATTCATTCAAATCGAGGTATATTCTTTGAAACATTTCAAACCTCATCAGGTTAATGAGGATCAAATGATAATAAACTTGTCTATAGGAATTGGTTTTAGAGCGCAGTCAATGGTTGAAATCTTATGAATTTTATATAGAATAGATCGAATGTGAAACTTTAAATGATTAAATTCATTCAAATCGAGGTATATTCTTTGAAACATTTGAAATCTCATCAGGTTAATGAGGTTCAAATGATAAAAAACTTGTCAAGAGAAAATGAAGCCAGAAAACAGTCTATGGTTGAAATCTTATGAATTTATATTGAATACATCGGTTATGAAGCTTTGTTTGATTAAATCAATTCAAGTCGAGGTATATTCTTTGCAAAATTTGATACCTCATCAAGTTAATGAGGTTCAAGTGATAGTAAAGGTGTCAAGATAAAATGAAGTAGAACACATTCTATGGATGAAATCTTATGAATTTATAATAAATAGATTGGATGTGAAACTTTAATTGATTAAATTCATTCAAAGCGAGGTATATTCATTGAAACATTTGAAACAAAATCAGGTTAATGAGGTTCAAATGATAGTAAACTTGTCAAGAGAAAATGAAGCCAGAACACAGTCTATTGTTGAAATCTTATGAAATTATATTGAATACATCGGTTACGAAGCTTTGTTTCATTAAATTAATTCAAATTGAGGTATATTCTTTGAAACATCACAGGTTAATGAGGTTCAAATGATAGTAAACTTGTCAAGAGAAAACGAAGCCAGAACACAGTCTATGGTTGAAATCTTATGAAATTATATTGAATACACCGTTTATGAAGCATAGTTTGATTAAAATTATTCAAATCGAGATATATTCTTTGAAACATTTGAAGCCACATCAGGTTAATGATGTTCAAATGATAGTAAACTTGTCAAGAGAAAACGAAGCCAGAACACAGTCTATGGTTGAAATCTTATGAAATTATATTGAATACACCGGTTATGAAGCTTTGTTTGATTAAATTTATTCAAATCGAGATATATTCTTTGAAACATTTGAAACCACATCAGGTTAATGATGGTCAAATGATAGTAAACTTGTCAAGAAAGAATGAAGCCAGAACACAGTCTATGGTTGAAATCATATGAATTTATATTGAATACATCGGTTATAAAGCTTTGTTTGATTAAATTCATTCAAATTGAGGTATGTTCATTGAAACAATTGAAACCTCATCAAGTTAATGAGGTTCAAATGATGGTAAACTTGTCAAGAGAAAACGAAGCCATAACACAGTCTATGGTTGAAATCTTATGAAATTATATTGAATACACCGGTTATGAAGCTTTGTTTGATTAAATTTATTCAAATCGAGATATATTCTTTAAAACATTTCAAACATTATCAGGTCAATGAGTTTCAAGTAAACTTGTAAAGAGAAAATGAAGCCAGAACACAGTCTATGGTTTAAATTTTAAGAATTTATATTGAATACATCGGTTATGAAGCTTTGTGTGATTAAATTCATTAAAATCGAGGTATATTCTTTGAAACATTTGAAACCTCATCATGTTAATGAGGTTCCAATGATAGTAAACTTGTCAAGACAAAAAGAAGCCAGAACACAGTCTATATTTGTAATTTGGAATTTATATAGAATAGATCGGTTGTGAAACTTTAAATGAATAAATTCATTCAAATCGAGGTATATTCTTTGTAACATTTGAAACCTCATCAGGTTAATGAGGTTCAAATGATAGTAAACTTGTATATAGGAATTGGTTTTAGAGCGCAGTCAATGGTTGCAATCTTATGAATTTATATAGAATAGATCGAATATGAAACTTTAAATGATTAAATTCATTCAAATCGATGTATATTCTTTGAAACATTTGAAACCTCATCAGGTTAATGAGGTTCAGATGATAGTAAATTTGTCAAGAGAAAACGAAGCCATAACACAGTCTATGGTTGAAATCTTATGAAATTATATTGAATACGCCCGTTATGAAGCTTTGTTTGATTAAATTTATTCAAATCAAGATATATTCTTTGAAACATTTGCAATCTCATCAGGTTAATGAGGTTCAAATGATAAAAAACTTGTCAAGAGAAAATGAAGCCAGAAAACAGTCTATGGTTGAAATCTTATGAATTTATATTGAATACATCGGTTATGAAGCTTTGTTTGATTAAATCAATTCAAGTCGAGGTATATTCTTTGAAAAATTTGAAACCTCATCAAGTTAATGAGGTTCAAGTGATAGTAAAGGTGTCAAGATAAAATGAAGTAGAACACATTCTATGGATGAAATCTTATGCATTTATAATAAATAGATTGGATGTGAAACTTTAATTGATTAAATTCATTCAAATCGAGGTATATTCATTAAAACATTTGAAACAAAATCAGGTTAATGAGGTTCAAATGATAGTAAACTTGTCAAGAGAAAATGAAGCCAGAACACAGTCTATGGTTGAAATCTTATGAAAATATATTGAATACATCGGTTACGAAGCTTTGTTTCATTAAATTAATTCAAATCGAGGTATATTCTTTGAAACATTTGAAACATCACAGGTTAATGAGGTTCAAATGATAGTAAACTTGTCAAGAGAAAACGAAGCCAAACACAGTCTATGGTTGAAATCTTATGAAATTATATTGAATACACCGGTTATGAAGAATAGTTTGATTAAATTTATTCAAATCGAGATATATTCTTTGAAACATTTGAAACCACATCAGGTTAATGATGTTCAAATGATAGTAAACTTGTCAAGAAAGAATGAAGCCAGAACACAGTCTATGGTTGAAATCATATGAATTTATATTGAATACATCGGTTATAAAGCTTTGTTTGGTTAAATTCATTCAAATTGAGGTATGTTCTTTGAAACAATTGAAACCTCATCAGGTTAATGAGGTTCAAATGATAGTAAACTTGTCAAGAGAAAACGAAGCCATAACACAGTCTATGGTTGAAATCTTATGAAATTATATTGAATACACCGGTTATGAAGCTTTGTTTGATTAAATTTATTCAAATAGAGATATATTCTTTGAAACATTTCAAACATTATCAGGTCAATGAGTTTCAAGTAACCTTGTAAAGAGAAAATGAAGCCAGAACACAGTCTATGGTTGAAATTTTAAGAATTTATATTGAATACATCGGTTATGAAGCTTTGTGTGATTAAATTCATTAAAATCGAGGTATATTCTTTGAAACATTTGAAACCTCATCATGTTAATGAGGTTCAAATGATAGTAAACTTGTCAAGACAAAAAAAAGCCAGAACACAGTCTATGGTTGAAATCTTATGAATTTATATTGAATACATCGGTTATGAAGCTTTGTTTGTTTAAATTCAATCAAATGGAGGTACATATTTTTGAAACATTTGAAACATTATCAGGTCAATGAGTTTCAAGTAAACTTGTAAAGAGAAAATGAGGCCAGAACACAGTCTATATTTGAAATCTTATGAATTTATAATAAATAGATTGGATGTGAAACTTTAATTGATTAAATTCATTCAAATCGAGGTATATTCATTAAAACATTTGAAACAAAATCAGGTTAATGAGGTTCAAATGATAGTAAACTTGTCAAGAGAAAATGAAGCCAGAACACAGTCTATGGTTGAAATCTTATGAAATTATATTGAATACATCGGTTACGAAGCTTTGTTTCATTAAATTAATTCAAATCGAGGTATATTCTTTGAAACATTTGAAACCTCATCAGGTTAATGAGGTTCAGATGATAGTAAATTTGTCAAGAGAAAATGAAGCCATAACACAGTCTATGGTTGAAATCTTATGAAATTATATTGAATACGCCCGTTATGAAGCTTTGTTTGATTAAATTTATTCAAATCAAGATATATTCTTTGAAACATTTGAAATCTCATCAGGTTAATGAGGTTCAAATGATAAAAAACTTGTCAAGAGAAAACGAAGCCAAACACAGTCTATGGTTGAAATCTTATGAAATTATATTGAATACACCGGTTATGAAGCATAGTTTGATTAAATTTATTCAAATCGAGATATATTCTTTGAAACATTTGAAACCACATCAGGTTAATGATGTTCAAATGATAGTAAACTTGTCAAGAAAGAATGAAGCCAGAACACAGTCTATGGTTGAAATCATATGAATTTATATTGAATACATCGGTTATAAAGCTTTGTTTGGTTAAATTCATTCAAATTGAGGTATGTTCTTTGAAACAATTGAAACCTCATCAGGTTAATGAGGTTCAAATGATAGTAAACTTGTCAAGAGAAAACGAAGCCATAACACAGTCTATGGTTGAAATCTTATGAAATTATATTGAATACACCGGTTATGAAGCTTTGTTTGATTAAATTTATTCAAATAGAGATATATTCTTTGAAACATTTCAAACATTATCAGGTCAATGAGTTTCAAGTAACCTTGTAAAGAGAAAATGAAGCCAGAACACAGTCTATGGTTGAAATTTTAAGAATTTATATTGAATACATCGGTTATGAAGCTTTGTGTGATTAAATTCATTAAAATCGAGGTATATTCTTTGAAACATTTGAAACCTCATCATGTTAATGAGGTTCAAATGATAGTAAACTTGTCAAGACAAAAAAAAGCCAGAACACAGTCTATGGTTGAAATCTTATGAATTTATATTGAATACATCGGTTATGAAGCTTTGTTTGTTTAAATTCAATCAAATGGAGGTACATATTTTTGAAACATTTGAAACATTATCAGGTCAATGAGTTTCAAGTAAACTTGTAAAGAGAAAATGAAGCCAGAACACAATCTATATTTGAAATCTTATGAATTTATAATAAATAGATTGGATGTGAAACTTTAATTGATTAAATTCATTCAAATCGAGGTATATTCATTAAAACATTTGAAACAAAATCAGGTTAATGAGGTTCAAATGATAGTAAACTTGTCAAGAGAAAATGAAGCCAGAACACAGTCTATGGTTGAAATCTTATAAAATTATATTGAATACATCGGTTACGAAGCATTGTTTCATTAAATTAATTCAAATCGAGGTATATTCTTTGAAACATTTGAAACATCACAGGTTAATGAGGTTCAAATGATAGTAAACTTGTCAAGAGAAAACGAAGCCAAACACAGTCTATGGTTGAAATCTTATGAAATTATATTGAATACACCGGTTATGAAGCATAGTTTGATTAAATGTATTCAAATCGAGATATATTCTTTGAAACATTTGAAACCTCATCAGGTTAATAAGGTTGAAATGATAGTAAACTTGTCAAGAAAGAATGAAGCCAGAACACAGTCTATGGAAGAAATCATATGAATTTATATTGAATACATCGGTTATAAAGCTTTGTTTGATTAATTTCATTCAAATTGAGGTATATTCTTTGAAACAATTGAAACCTCATCAAGTTAATGAGGTTCAAATGATGGTAAACTTGTCAAGAGAAAACGAAGCCATAACACAGTCTATGGTTGAAATCTTATGAAATTATATTGAATACACCGGTTATGAAGCTTTGTTTGATTAAATTTATTCAAATCGAGATATATTCTTTAAAACATTTCAAACATTATCAGGTCAATGAGTTTCAAGTAAACTTGTAAAGAGAAAATGAAGCCAGAACACAGTCTATGGTTGAAATTTTAAGAATTTATATTGAATACATCGGTTATGAAGCTTTGTGTGATTAAATTCATTAAAATCGAGGTATATTCTTTGAAACATTTGAAACCTCATCATGTTAATGAGGTTCCAATGATAGTAAACTTGTCAAGACAAAAAGAAGCCAGAACACAGTCTATGGTTGAAATCTTATGAATTTATATTGAATACATCGGTTATGAAGCTTTGTTTGTTTAAATTCAATCAAATGGAGGTACATATTTTTGAAACATTTGAAACCTCATCAGGTTAATGAGGTTCAAATGATAGTAAACTTGTCAAGAGAAAATGAAGCCAGAACACAGTCTATATTTGTAATTTGGAATTTATATAGAATAGATCGGTTGTGAAACTTTAAATGAATAAATTCATTCAAATCGAGGTATATTCTTTGAAACATTTGAAACCTCATCAGGTTAATGAGGTTCAAATGATAGTAAACTTGTATATGGGAATTGGTTTTAGAGCGCAGTCAATGGTTGAAATCTTATGAATTTATATAGAATAGATCGAATATGAAACTTTAAATGATTAAATTCATTCAAATCGAGGTATATTCTTTGAAACATTTGAAACCTCATCAGGTTAATGAGGTTCAGATGATAGTAAACTTGTCAAGAGAAAACGAAGCCATAACACAGTCTATGGTTGAAATCTTATGAAATTATATTGAATACGCCCGTTATGAAGCTTTGTTTGATTAAATTTATTCAAATCAAGATATATTCTTTGAAACATTTGAAATCTCATCAGGTTAATGAGGTTCAAATGATAAAAAACTTGTCAAAAGAAAATGAAGCCAGAAAACAGTCTATGGTTGAAATCTTATGAATTTATATTGAATATATCGGTTATGAAGCTTTGTTTGATTAAATCAATTCAAGTCGAGGTATATTCTTTGAAAAATTTGAAACCTCATCAAGTTAATGAGGTTCAAGTGATAGTAAAGGTGTCAAGGTAAAATGAAGTAGAACACATTCTATGGATGAAATCTTATGAATTTATAATAAATAGATTGGATGTGAAACTTTAATTGATTAAATTTATTCAAATCGAGGTATATTCATTAAAACATTTGAAACAAAATCAGGTTAATGAGGTTCAAATGATAGTAAACTTGTCAAGAGAAAATGAAGCCAGAACACAGTCTATGGTTGAAATCTTATGAAATTATATTGAATACATCGGTTACGAAGCTTTGTTTCATTAAATTAATTCAAATCGAGGTATATTCTTTGAAACATTTGAAACATCACAGGATAATGAGGTTCAAATGATAGTAAACTTGTCAAGAGAAAACGAAGCCAAACACAGTCTATGGTTGAAATCTTATGAAATTATATTGAATACATCGGTTATAAAGCTTTGTTTGGTTAAATTCATTCAAATTGAGGTATGTTCTTTGAAACAATTGAAACCTCATCAGGTTAATGAGGTTCAAATGATAGTAAACTTGTCAAGAGAAAACGAAGCCATAACACAGTCTATGGTTGAAATCTTATGAAATTATATTGAATACACCGGTTATGAAGCTTTGTTTGATTAAATTTATTCATTAGATTAAATTTGTGTTCATCTTTATTCAAATAGAGATATATTCTTTGAAACATTTCAAACATTATCAGGTCAATGAGTTTCAAGTAACCTTGTAAAGAGAAAATGAAGCCAGAACACAGTCTATGGTTGAAATTTTAAGAATTTATATTGAATACATCGGTTATGAAGCTTTGTGTGATTAAATTCATTAAAATCGAGGTATATTCTTTGAAACATTTGAAACCTCATCATGTTAATGAGGTTCAAATGATAGTAAACTTGTCAAGACAAAAAAAAGCCAGAACACAGTCTATGGTTGAAATCTTATGAATTTATATTGAATACATCGGTTATGAAGCTTTGTTTGTTTAAATTCAATCAAATGGAGGTACATATTTTTGAAACATTTGAAACATTATCAGGTCAATGAGTTTCAAGTAAACTTGTAAAGAGAAAATGAAGCCAGAACACAGTCTATGGTTGAAATTTTAAGAATTTATATTGAATACATCGGTTATGAAGCTTTGTGTGATTAAATTCATTAAAATCGAGGTATATTCTTTGAAACATTTGAAACCTCATCATGTTAATGAGGTTCAAATGATAGTAAACTTGTCAAGACAAAAAGAAGCCAGAACACAGTCTATGGTTGAAATCTTATGAATTTATATTGAATACATCGGTTATGAAGCTTTGTTTGTTTAAATTCAATCAAATGGAGGTACATATTTTTGAAACATTTGAAACCTCATCAGGTTAATGAGGTTCAAATGATAGTAAACTTGTCAAGAGAAAATGAAGCCAGAAAACAGTCTATATTTGTAATTTTGAATTTATATAGAATAGATCGGTTGTGAAACTTTAAATGAATAAATTCATTCAAATCGAGGTATATTCTTTGAAACATTTGAAACCTCATCAGGTTAATGAGGTTCAAATGATAGTAAACTTGTATATAGGAATTGGTTTTAGAGCGCAGTCAATGGTTGAAATCTTATGAATTTATATAGAATAGATCGAATATGAAACTTTAAATGATTAAATTCATTCAAATCGAGGTATATTCTTTGAAACATTTGAAACCTCATCAGGTTAATGAGGTTCAGATGATAGCAATCTTTTGCACCACATAAGTCTTATCACTTCCGGTTTCTAACAGCATACGGCATGGAACTGGTTCTTTTCCTGGAATGTTGATCTTAGCTTGTACTGTCTGGTATGCAATGGCTCCCTTTGCTGTTACATGTAAACTGGTTACTTTCTCCTCTTTGCATATTGACACATGGTGACCCGTTTTCTTACATTTGTCGCATTCCTTCTTGTCTCTACATTTCCTTTGAGGGTGCCCCTTCCGCAGACACTGGAAACATCTGTTATATTTCCTCAAGATACCCTTTCTTTTATCAAGATCTTCCACTTGGCTACACTCTTTACTTGCATGCTCTCCTAAACAAGGGGCGGACTGGGGCATCAATTCCTTACCGGGAAATTAGCTGTTAGGGTCCCACACAATTGTAGAAGTTCAAAATATATTTGTAAACTAGCTAGCATGTTTGAAAAGTCTTTTCGTAGTGTTTCTAGTGGTGTAGCCAGATTTTTACCTCAAAAGGAGGCAACTTTGGGCAAATCAAGTGAAACGAGGGCCTGGGCCTCGGTCTAGGAAAATTGTTGAGTGTACAATGTACAGTTTTACAATTTACAATTACCCTTTTCTTTACAATGCCGCTGAGAACCCTTATTTTCGAAAAATCCACCCCCAATTGGATATGGGGTGAGCCTTCAAGCAGTCAAGTGAAATGAGATGTTTTGGAAAAAGTGAATTAAGCGACGGAGACTTTCGTGGCAGCTTTAAAACAAATTATAGCGTTTTATCAAAGTCTCGTCTGATGATGGCACAGCTAAAAAGAAAGAAGCAAGCAGAACGAGCTGAAAATTTAATGTACCACTTCGTTTAACTTCCAAGAAAATGTTTTCATGTGCGGACGTAACGAGAGCCTAAATAAAGCATACAACAGCCATGACAAATTAAGTGGTAGGATATTTAAATAGGGGGGTCTGGGGGAGAAAATTTTCAGAGGATACGCCCTTTACTTTGGCTTAGAACACTTCTCGCAATCTAATGTTAGCGGTGCTAAAATAGAATTTGATCATTTCGTAACAATTGCTTTTTCAAATTAGCATCCCCAGTAAATTTTTTGAGGAAACTGAATCTTCCATTGTCTAATTTTCTTATTTCAATGCCATCATGGTTTGTCATAATTTATCATAGTTCATCTGGGAAAATTTTGTAAAAGGCGTACCTTACTTTGGCTTAGAGCGACTCTCCCAATGCCTTCAACCACTCTCCAGTATTTTTCGGATAGATCCCTACCCTTCCCAGCCTATAACCAATTTCTCCTCGTTTTTTAAAGAATCTCGAGGATCATCTTTTGACAGAAGTAGGGGGTGGCAAATGGCCCCATCCCCATCCCCATCCGTGGCCGTGCCACGCCACTGGCATACAAAGTTGCACAAAGTGGCCGACAGTAGCCAGGAATACAGACGTCTTGAAGTGCGAGCGAAGCGAGCTGAAAAATTTCAGGCATATTCTACTTAGATGGACTTGAAAAGTGTTAAAATATCAGTTAAAATTGCAATTTTATTACTGTGGGCCACCAGCAAGCATTTGTGTCGAAAAGGCCCAAGACAAAAAATGGCTATTGTCTTGACAAGGGCCCACCGGGAAATTTCCCGGTATCCCGGTGGGCCAGTCCGCCACTGTCCTAAACAATAAACACATGCTGCACTGCTGACCGCTAACACTCTGCCCTCTCTCTTTCTTTCTACCACCGGCTGCTCCTGAGACTCGTCCGCACTTCTGAGCACCAACTCTTGCCAGAATTGTTCTAGAAATTCTCCTATCCCCCATTCGTGGTTCACTTCCTTTGCTCGACGAATATTAATCGCTATATCTCTTGGTAATTTCTTCATCAATTCTGGTAGAACCGCTACGGAATAATGATCTCCTGGGACTCCTAAAACTGATAGCGCCTTGTAATGGGAATCTACTTCATCACACAACTTTCGTAATTTATTTATATCTCTTGGATTTGATCCTCCTTGCGTTGCCTTTAATGCTGCCATGTGTGCCCCTTTCAACAATCCTGTTTGGCCATATTTTCCTTTTAATGTTTCTATTGCTGGCTTGTAATTGTCACCAATTATGCAGAGATTGGCAATTGTTGTGCTTGCAGCACCATCCAAACAAGCTTTCAAATATGACATTTTGTGCACATCAGAGTATCCTGGATTATCATCAACATTTCTCCGGAAATTATCCCAGAACTCTAACCATTTCATTGGATCTCCACTGAAACGCTTTAACTCTAACTTAGGCAATTTCACAACATTTTGACTTCTAAAGTCATTTTCATTTCTGCCTGCATTCACTTCATTTCCAAAAGTGGATCCTAAGTTCCCCCCAAAGGGATCATACCTTGATTGTCCAATATTTCCTAGCTGTCCGGGAATTTCTGTTGAACCAATATTTCTAGATTCTCCCACAATTCTTGACTGCCCGATATTTCCTAACTGTCCGGAAATTTCTGTTGAACCAATATTCCTACACTGTCCCATAAATCTTGACTGTCCGAAATTTCCAAAGTGTCCGGTAATTTATGTTGGTCCAACATTCCTAGGCTGTCGCAAATTTCCTGGTCGTCCGCTAATTCCAAACTGTCCGAAACAATCTGGTTGCCCCAATATTTCTGGTTGTCCAAAAATCCCTTGCTGTGCGGTAGCCCTGTCCACAAGTTGCTCGGCAACTTTCGGGCAACTTGAAGTCTTTTGGGCAACTTTTAGGAATTTTGGCAACTTTTGCAAAATCGAGAAACTTGTACTTATTCTAGCAATGTTACAAACATTTCAATGATGTTTTGTTTATTCTCTGCAACAGTTATGAAAATTAGACATAAAAAGGATCTGTTTTCTGGTCAGACTGGGATTCAACGTCTTGCTTTGGGAAGAACTGGTCTTTTAAATTAACGATTTATGACTATGATCAGTATGATGACGATGATGATTGTAATGAAGATGATGCTGATAGTAGTGATGATTATTATTAATCAATTAATGTTGTTGTTGCTGCTGTTGTTGTTCTGTTTATAAGCAACAAATGGTTCCTGCTGAAATACTGAAGATGTGTTACATGGTTTTACCAGTATTAGCGTCAAAAGGCTCAAACTTCCAGGATACTGCAGTTGCCTCATATCATAAGAGAAAATGTTGCAATAAAATTAAAGGTACTTCTTGAAGCATCCTTCGCGCTAATCTTACGCATATATGTCAATTATTCATATATCTATAGCACTTGGCCATAAAAAAATGACAATAAATGAGCAACTTATGGGCAACTTTTTGAAAAAAGTGGCAACTTTTGAGCAACTTTTCAGGAAATTGTGAGCAACTTTTCGAGAAATTTCGAGCAACTTGTGGACAGGGCTACTGTCCGGTGTGAGCTCTTTCCCCATAATCATGTCCGGAATAATTTTCCCCAGCTCCATCACCCAACAAATCTGAACTAAGAAAATTAGAAAACAAAAACCCTGGTGACAAATTTCTCTGTGCTGGCCTAACTAAATCTCTTTGAGCCCCAAGTGACCCCCCAAGTCCAGCTACATTGTCTTTCTTGGTTTCTTTCCTTTCTAATTCTGTCGCCTTGTTTAGGGCTACCTGTACCTTAGCAGCGTACGACCTACTTCGTTTTATTTCATCGACTAAGCTATCCCTTAACTTCAATTTCCTCATTTCAGCTTGTATTTTAATGTCCAAATCTTTAATTTCAATCAAGCTCGGCTCTGGGCTCTATCACGATTTGAAGTTCTTTAATTTCACTTACCAAGTCTTCGTCGACCCGTTCGACACAATTTATTTCATTTAATCGCGAAAATGAATCTCTTAAGGCCTCTTTAAATACTTCTCTCTCATCTTTGAGAGCGTGAAGCGCCATTAATTCATCTCGATTCGTTGCTTCCAAGTTGCCATCTTCGCAGCCGTCTTCAGACATCTTCTTGCCCTTCAAAATTCACCAAAATATTCCTCGACCCCCAAGTGCACGCCCGACAACACCTTTCTCGAGGAGTTCAGCCTCGCTTTGATGCCCCTATACAAATGTATAGGAAAATGACCGGAAGTGAATATTTTCGTCCACTTTGAATGTTTCTTGCAGGGATGCGGTGTGATTTTTCCGCGTTAATTTAATCTTAAAAGGTAGTGAATTTATCTAAGAAATGTTTAAAACTAAAATCGTTTTGATTTAAAGATCCTGGTAAACTCCACGCAATTTGACAGGAGTGATGGTCTTATTTTAAGAGATTTTCATCCGTATTTGGGCAAATTTTTCGAATTCATTGTTTTTGGTGCGGTAAGCAGCGCCTTGAAAGCCATGACATTTAGAAAATGCCGTAGATCGTAGAAATTGTTTTGAAGCGGCGTGGTCTGCTTGCTGCTTGCTTTCAAGAAAACTTTTTAATTCTGATAGGAAACGAAGCAATAAACCAATATGCAGAGCACTAGCGATCCTTTTACTGCCAGTGAAGGACAAGAGATGCTTTCATGTTTTCAAATGAGTCTCCAACCCGCCAGAAAGAAAGAGACAAGAAGAAGCAGCTTCCAACGAAAGAACTCGGATATTTATGGATCAAGAACTGAAATCGTTTTGTTTATGATGGCAGATGTCTTTGATGGACAAATGGATAGCAAATTATAAAAAATATGTTATTTGTACTGGGCAAGTTCCTGTCAATGATGGAGCAACTCAATGCAGTCTGGAAATCTTCCCTTGTTGGCTCTAAAAACTCACAGACAAGGAAGATAGGTGTGGGGTGAAAGGGGGTATTGAAATACGCAAATACGCCTACTTTTGATGAACAAATACGAAAATCCGCTAATTTTTTCGATGAAATACGAAAATCCGTGAATTTGTTAATGATCACTGGTCATTAACAATTAACATTCATGATATATAGTTGCTATTAATTTTCACAGCTCTTACTCATCGAGTGGAAACTCCGACCAGAAACGTTGACCTTGTGTCGAGCTCAGAATTTGTTGCATCATGATCGTCTTCGTCAGTACTTGAATCGTACTCGAGTTCAGTTTCTTCAATTTCGTTTTCAGTGTTGTCAGTTTGCTCTGCATCAACCATTGCATTTTTACCACTTGCAAAGTTACATAGTTTTCTCCGTGATGACTAGCTTTCTTTGATACATCATTTCTGGCATAGTGTCATATTTGGCCAATTGTCGTTTCTTGACGAGTTGTCCTCTAAAGTCTCTGATGCACAGCAGCGCCATACGTGCAGGCGTCATTTCACATTTCGCCAATCGACTTTTCATCCATGTTTTTCTGTGCTAGTGGGGTGGGGAAACCAAAGGTAGGGCTTATGACTGAATATCATGCTCTCTGGTTTTGGGTAATACGAGGCCTTATTCTCACTTCTGTAATAGTAAAAGGTCGATGATACTGTTTTTGATGTTTTTGTTTTTGTTACTGATTTTAATGTCTTGTTATCCCTACAGTATTCTTTTTTTATGGTAGTGGATGTTTGATATGGCTTGTTGAATGTAGATGTTCCACATCTAACATCATGCAGCTGCGAATATTCGTGCCCAAACTTTCAAAAGATGACAATATAGAGTCTAACCTATGTAAACCCCAAACTAGAATATCTACTGACTTTATTGTAGAAGCAGAAGCCATTCCCTGAACGGGGTGTCCAAGTCAGACCCAAGGCACTTTTCGAGTTGGGTCTACCCATAATTTTTGGGTCCAGGGTAAATCTTTTCAGGTCTGTTACTATTTAGGCTCTTTGACTTTGGGTCTACAGATAGGTGAAGTTTGGGCTTTCTTGAAAAAAATAAGAGTTTTATACAATCTTAATGGAACCGATAAAAAACAGCATGTTGTTCTTGATTAACTGAAAATGCCTGATATTAGGAACACGTGGGGGTAAGACAGCGCAAATCCAGATAAAGTGGTCGCAGACTATTTCTTTTGCATAAATTAAATTAGGTATATTCTAATGAACTGCAGTACCCATAAGCAGCGTGACAAAGGTAAATCAAGTGGTGGGGCATGGAAATGAGGGGGTCTCGGGGCAAAGCCCTCAGAAAAATTTTTGGGGCCACGCCCTTTATTTTGGCTTAGAATGCATCTCCCTATATCATTCTTGCCATTTAGCTCATTAATGACAAGGTAACCTTGATAGTTTTGTGACAGTCATCATGTAAATCAGATAACTTCTTACTCGATTTCGGTGGTGAATGTTTCTGATTCATCAAAACTGGTCATCTTGCCCGGCGGGTGCAATGTTAATGAAAATATGACACGACGCTCATCCCTGATTTCACTGAGAAAGGGGGATATTTGAAGCAAAATGATCCTAGGAACCAGCATCAGAGCAAATTGTTGCAAGTTTCCAAAGAGTGCTCATTTTCATCTTGCATCACTTGTTCAAGGATCGCGATGGGTAGCCCACATTGCAACACAAGGATCACAGCATTGGTGGACGTTATGAGAACTGTTTCAAAATGCAAAATTATTACAAAATCAATCATGTCTACTGAAGGTCACCGTAACAGGCTGTTTTTAGTTAAACAAATATCTGACTGAGAAAATACTACATTAGTCTATTGTGACGTTCTGGGTCTAAGAGTATCATTTAAAATGTTGGGTCGATCACAAAATTGCTTTCTATATCCTGGGTCTGCGTCAAACCCAAGAGTTTTGGTCTGGGTCTACGCACATTTCTTCTGGGTTGAACACCCTGTCCCTGACGTCCATTTGGGGTGTTTGGTAAATGCTCTGTATAACTGACTGCTCTTTCAAAGTCCATAAGAACTTGCTTCCACTGCTGTACTTGTTGGATGCTTCTGACAGTGCCATGTTGGAGTATGACTGTCCTTTCTCGTGGACGGAAACTTAGCATTGTAAGGCTTGCCAATAGCGTCAAGCCAATTTGCTGTCTCGTTGAGAGGTGTGATCAGCTTCACGAAATTTGACTAGGCATCATCACAGGCATACACCACAGTAGCAAATTCTACACATATACCAATGGACTGTTTGAATTGACATGCTCAGCTGGCCCATCTTGGAAAAACCCCTCTACTTTGCTGCCAGCGAAAAGATGAATTTCTTCATTAATTTCTTCATTAATTTCTTTCTTAGCACAAAGTAAAAATTGAATGGGAGTGGGTAGCAAGATTAATGCAAGTTCCTTCGCTGTGGGCCACATAGATATTTTGGTCGTTGACACAGATACTTTAAGCAAGATGATACCACTTTCGTTGAGCTCATGTCGGCAAAAAAGAACAGTTATGGGACATTGTTCTGTACCCTCTTATAGCATTTAGCTTCATACTTGTCCTCTTTTCTCTTTTTCCTCTTTTAGTCATTTTACTTTGCACCAGGGAGAAAGGATCCATAAATACGTTTAAGACAATAGTTAAGTCCGAAATACGCCTTAGGATATCGGAAAAATACGTGATCCGTCAGGAAAACAAAATACGAAAATCCGTTTTTGTAAAATGGAGAAATACAAAATCCGCTTCTTATAATCAACAAAATACACCGATCCGCTAAGCCTTTCACCCCCCACAGATAGGGAAGGATGCTGTCTATCGAAATTGCAATGACTATTTCTGAATGGACAACGGCAATAACTGCTTTTTGGTAATTTTCAGAAACTCATGAATAAGCATGGCAGCAGGGGCTACAGGGTGAAACGGGCGAGCTTTGTCTTTGCCTTTGCAAACAATTGTCTTTGCAGATCAAATTCAGAATAAGTTTCAGACTGTTTCAGAATTGGAAGCATTAAATTTTCAATTTTGTGATGATTCAATTGCTATTATCTTACCATCTTCCTATTATCAGAGTAAAATCATCAGAGTATCAATTATTGGATTGCTCAAATTGTTTGATATATCATAATATTGTTTTTCATTGAATGCTTTGTCCATTAGTTTTGCATCAGTCTTCAGGCATTGGAAAAGCAAGAATTGCAGTCTTTTGTGGTTGTTGTCAAATGCTGCTTCAAGGTTGGGCTTGATTGGTAAAGGATAATCTTGTTCTGTTTGGGTCCTAAAATAAAACAGAGACGATATTATTTCCTCCTACTAAAAACATTTGCTGCATAGCAAATTTCACTTTGTCTCATAGAGAATTGCATGTACAAAAAAGAGCAGCAAACCAAAATAGGAGAGGTATTTGCAAACTTAAATCAGAGCAGCAATACCCTGCTCAAGAAAAAGAAAACAGATTCAGGGGCAAATAATTGCAGTAAACTATCGTGTTTATAGGCAAAATAATCAAAGCTGATAATTTTCTGTACAAGGTAGCATTGATAACATTGTTTTAGTAAGCAAATCTCCTATTTCTAGGTCAGGGCTTCCCCATTAGTCTTGAAGAAAATAAGCAACAATGCAACTTTATGTTTGTTTACAGTTAGGCCAAACCCGACGAAAAGTTCTCTGAGAGCGAAGTCAAAGTTTTGTTATTATTCTCATTGCTCTGGTGGCCAAAACAGCTAGCAAGTACTCTAAAATACTTTCATTTCTGAAACATCAGATCAAGTTCGAAAGTGATACATTCAACCAAGGTTAACGTTTGTTTTCTGACTTAAAAGGAGACAAGTTTGTAAAAGGAAGCACGTAAAGTTAACGCAGATTAAATAGTCATGGCTCTCGAGGAAAAATCGCCTTTGAAAATTGTGGGAAACCGGCAAAGGCTACAGCAAAAGAGGCAACATTTCTAGAAACTAGATGCTTACAGCTATTGCGTTATATCTCCAAAATGAGAATTCCTGTCTTAGTTTAGAAAATATTGGAGTTTGAAAAAATTTCGGTTAAATTTAGGCCGACAAAAGTTCATTTTCTTGAAACTGCAAGCCGAAGTTCAAGACGAGAAAAAGACAAGTTTATTTCGTCAACAATTGGCGAAAGGTGGCAAATAGGACAAAACGACATCGAGGAATCCAAAACTTTCAACAAAATTTCCATGAAACAAAGGACAAACGTTAAATTTATGATAAAGTCTGCTTACCTGCTGTGCTGAATCCCGAGTTTGTAAACAGAGTTGTCCACGGCCTTTGAAAAATATGAAAAACCAAGGGGCTCTGAGTTCAAAATGCTAAAAGAACTTGACAGAGCGAAGATACAGCTATTGCGTTATATCTCGATATTTTGCTTTGGGACACTTGGGACGCCTGCTGACGCCATTTATCACAAAATTTTACTTTCGCGCCACAGCTTTCTTGCAAGAGAGGCCGGAAGTGACGTCAGAATTCAGGTTTGGTGTTGTCGGGCGTGAAGTGGGTCCCGTCGGAGGTGCCAGTGATGTTGGAAATACCCCAACCGTGCGAGTTCACAATTAAAATACATGAATATTCTGGCAAACTTCGATGCATACTTTATGCAACATCGTAACGTAATTTCTCTCAATCTAACATAACAACGGTCTACAACGAACTGGCTTCCGCTCGAAGCTTACGACAATCGTTCGATATCAAATAAAAAATACGCACGGGCTAAAACCCGGACTAATGTCCTTAAGAACTATAAGTCTACCAATATTTCTTACATTGGCTTGGAATGCTTCTCCCAATATCATGCTTGCCATTAGCGATAAGGAAACCTGTGACAGTTCTCCTATAAATCGGAGCACGAGGAACATTTTTGAAGCAACATCCTTTACTTTGGCTTAAAATACATAAAAAATCTTCTTGTTGCATGTAGTGCAATTGTACAATGATAAACAAGTAAATAAAGTAAAATATCACCATGGTGCGAATTGAAAATACATCCCTTGATTCCATATTTACCAGTACTAAAATAGAAGATTTGACCTTTCTCGGAAAATTCTTACCCAACCTAGACCCAGCTATTTTCTCATCGGTTTTAAAGGAATCCCGAGTACCATATTTCGACAAACAAAGGCTCTGGCACCCAGGACATTTTTTTATATAACCTCCCTTAGACTGTCGAAAAATGCCCTCTTGTTAAAGATTCATTAGTAAATAGGGTCGTGAAAGTAGCTAGGCTTCAATTCATACAGATGAGAAATTTCGGAAAAATTTCCGAATTTCCGACGAAAATCCGAAATTTCCGACAAATATCCGAATCTCAGACGCTAGGGGGGGCACGTGCCCCCCCCCTGCCCCCCAGCCACGACGCTTCTGCTCTGAAGTATCTTTAAAACTCTGATCTTTATTTTTTGCTGGCCAATCCTCATAAATATTCTGTCAGCTTCAGGTCTTCAAAACTATGCGGTCGGGTATGCGAAACGAAGCGTAAATACTCTCACCTGCCTACTATCGATCTCTCGAACGTTGTATTTTGAACTCGATAAATACATTGTGACAGGTATGGAACATGAAGCTTTCCTCATAGTATGAGGAAAGCTTCATGTTCATGTTTTGATAGCCAAGTAAGAACAAACACAATATTTCATGTTTAAGCTCATAGCCACAAACTAATTAAAGGGGCAAGATCCTGATCAACCCTCCCCCTACTTTATTTAGGGGAGTGAAGTATGTCTGAATTCGATAGTAAAATCATTTAACAGATCCAGGGGTGTAAGGGGCCAGTCATTTATAACTCTGGGTACCGGGGCGGGTTAGAATTGGTGGGGGTATGAAAACTTTTCAAAGGAAAATGAGGGGGTATGAAATATTTTTGGGAATTTTCGAGGGGGTATGAAGTTTTTCAGGTAAAGGAAACTACAGCAGCAATGCAAAGTAAAGGCAAAGTGAATCAACAGAAAGCTCACTGAAAAGCACCTAATCAAAGTGAATTACAGTAAACTTACATCACAACTTATACTGTAGATGGCTACTGGGGTATGAAATTTCTTCTAATTTTTAAATGGGGTATCAGTTTTTTTAGAGAAAATTGGAAGGGGTGTGAAAACTTTTCACCAGTTTATAAATTCCAGCCCACCCCGGTACCCAGAGTTATAAATGACTGGTCCCTAATGTAGCCAAATTGCTCTTTGTTATTTTTGTCCTGCAAATTTATCTTCCGTTGATTAGAAGTGTCTGTAATTTCTGAATGTGGCTTCCCATCATGACATATTTTAGACTCAGCGCTCATCTTTTTTCTAGAAGAACGCTTCGTGTAAGAAACTATAGGCTCACTCAAAAACAAATGAATGTAAGACCAAAAACGGCACATGGTACCCCCTAATAAGCACAAGGTAGAGAAATAAGATTGCCAACAAATACCTGGATATTTCCTGGAAACTTCATCGATGGATTGGCGCTTGTCGGTATATTTCTTCAAGCAATTTGATAGCCAATCATCTGACTTCAGGAAGCCAGGACACTCTTCTTGTGAGCAAATCTCTTCTCGGGAAGCAACAAAATACTTAACAGGGTCCGGTACCCTTGAAGCACTCTTCTTTGGTAACTTGAGTCCCCTGCAGTGACTATTATCAACATTTCCTCTTCATTTTGGACGTTTTTATAGACCGTTTAGCAGGAACAACACGAGAGCAATCCTAGTTTACTCAGCGGCCTCAACTCACGTCAGGTCAAGAAATTTCCCGCCACTCCAGATTTTGACCAATGATAGAGAGGAGCTGAGGTCAAGCTCAGAAATTGATGACCGAAATAAGAAATTGATGAGAATGTTTATAAATCAAATGATATTTTTAAATCAAGTGAAATCGACAACATGAGTCATTAAAATTCAGCGAAGAAAGCTTGGCTGGATGAATTGATTCACTAGGAATGGAAAGGGGGACCCAAGGTAGATATACGCTCGCTTCTCCGTCACCACTGCCTCGTTAATAAAAGTTTAGTACCGTCTAAAAGCCAGCTATCGCTTTTTTAATGTAGTTCCAATGATATTTAGCAAATAGAAAGACACTGATATGACTTTGCGGCATTTTTAAAGGGCTTTATTGGTGAGGATGAAGATCCCAAATGATGGGCCATATTCAAAATCAGTTTTCTCCGAATTTACGCGTTCTTTTAGAAAAAGCCGCAAGGACAATTTACAGATATCAGTACTGAGCTAAAAATATAATTTTTCCCTGAATTTATCTTATAGTCGGCTTGCACGAGAAGCCCGGGGTGGGGGTACTTGACTTTCAATTGTACTGGGTGGGGGGGTGCACTCAAAGAAAACATTTTTTAACCCGGCTTCAGAAATTATCCCTCGAAATGATAGCCGGCTTTAGAAAACATCGGCGAAAGCATATCCCAAAACGTAAAATCGGCGAAAAGCATACCCCTAAACGTAAAACTTCGCCGAAAAACAATGAAATAACACGTTTGACAACCGGTTTTAGAAAAATTGCCTTCTTTTGATACCCGGCGTTAGAAAAAAGAGGCGAAAACGATACCCGGAAAGGAGTGCACATGGCGTCAGCAAAATATACTAAGTATCCCCCCCCCCCCCGGGACGACAAGCCAAATCTTACTAGTCGATTATTTTGTTCATGTGATGTCTTGGTCAAATCTGATTGGCTAAACATCCGGTTCGGCTCTATTGAAAGATTATTTGTCCTTGTTTGTTTTTACGTGATATTTCATCTTTACTATTGAATTTGTTGGGGATACGAATCATCAAAGTTCAAAGCAACGGTTATTCCCCAAAAAGGAAGCCTGTGGTCATGCGCAGAAAGAACGTTTGGTTTATGAAAAGAATGTGGGCGGAGAATCAAACCACAGTCGAAACAAGGATTAGCTAGACTCACGAAATAGTCCCAGTTATCGCAACAAAAAAGTCTAAGGATTAGCAAACAAACAAAGAGATACTCTCGCATGGCAAAAGGTTTCCCGGCTGTTGATATTCTTAGAACTTTACCAGCATAACAAAAGGCTTATGCCAAATTTTGGGTAGGGGTGTGCCGCGAGCATATTCAAAATGGTACCGTTGGCTAGAGCGATTTTCACGAAAATGGTACCCTTGGCTAGACCATTTTGACCATTGTCTGGACCAATTTTTACGAAAACGGTACCCTTAGCTAGACCAAATTTTGCCATTCCCTGTGCCAAATTTGTACCAAATATGATATCATGACCGTTCGCTAGACCAATATTGTCAAAAATGATACCCTTGGCTAGACCGTTGTAGGCCAACATTGCAAATAAGGATACCCTTGGCTAGACTAGAAGTGCGAAAAAGTATACCATTGCTCGCGGCACATCCCTAGTTACCTTTACTATGGAATTGCCCCCATAACGCGGGGGCAATTGTAACATATGGTTGAAGCAATTGTTACACATCTTTAAAATCATTACAGATAATCATTGCACGACTCTGGTTGCTCCTTACACAGAATGTAGCACAAGATATCTGATTATCCATTGCTTTAGAAATAACAAAATAATAACAAGACGTGGTATTTATTTCTTTGTAAATTTGGATGCATCGGTTGAAAAAATTGAATCGATTGAGAAAAAGTTGTTTTTTTTACAAATTTAAACATTTAACTCTTTAATACTGCATGGATGAACATTTGTTCAACCAGATTACAAACTGAATCAAAACCAAACACAAGGGCAATCGTAACAGCGTATTACAATTTCACCTGCCCTGGTCAGCTGTCATTATTTCGCTTTTTCACATCTCATTAGCTGTGGAGCTTAAAGTTTTGATAAAGTTTTGATCCTAAATAAATGTCATATCTATGATGTGAAAATGAAATATTTGCTCAAGTGCAAAATCTTTCAGACAGAAATTCACAGTGAAGGCACGAATTTACTTTCTCAAAATACATTCTCTCCCGAAAATTTTGCAAACTTGGCTGAACATTCCTGAATCTCAAATCGCATTTAGAGGGTTAAAATTAGCATGTAAGCATGATTTTTTGCATTTGTCTTCAAGGTGCGCGAGCCAGTATTTCAATTGCCTCGTGTTACAATCAAGGGCGGATCCAGCCCGAAGTAAAAGTGGGGGGCGGGGCAACTTGAAAAGAGGGCGCCAAAAGATGATGGAAAATGGGCGCGCACAATGCACGCGAAAATTTCTTGGACGCTTTTTGAGAAAATTTGTGTGAGCTACTATTAAATAACGCCTTAATTTAGCCTTAATTTATACGTTTAATCCATCATAATTAAATTGACACAGTTAAAAAAATTGTGAGTTAGAATTAGGATGAAGGGTGCATTTCTCGCCAAAAAAGGGCCGCAAAGTTGAGTTTTTGTCATGAAGGGGGAAATTGCCCCCAACTTGCCCCCTTAAATCCGCCACTGACTACATTTGTCCCAGATCTCCCCAATTAAAAGGTTCTTTTCATTCAACATGAAAATCACATCATTCTAAACTTAAATTTCCAACTATTTTTAATCTACTGCTTGCTAATTTGTACAGATACAGAAGAATATTATGCAAAAGCACTGTCAGATGCATTAAAAGTGGCAAACAACAACATCAAAGAAGGAAACCAGGTAAATTCTGCAGACAACCTGTGAAAATTGTAGTGAACTTACGGGCCTCTTGATTATTGTCAAGAATTTTGCTACTTAATTTGGCTCATGCACATTACTTTCTGTACATAATACATCGGCGGAGCTTATATCAAGTCTGGATTGCATTTGAAATGTCTGTCAAAGAATTCCCGAATTTTGGGCATGTCACCAAAAAAGTCACATCAAGGTCTCCTACTCAACTCTCTGTCCGAAGCCTTTGGAAGCTTCACACCCAGGCGCTCGTCACATTATTTGAATTCAGTGCATTCCTTTCCTAATATCTGGTGTTGTACATACTTTGGTATTGATTCGTTTTATGAGTTTCTAGTGTTTTTGCATGTAAAATCCTTGCTAAAACAACTTGATAAAAATGTTAAATTCTTTCTTCTTTCTTGTCTGACCAAGCATTCAAACTGCATTGCAGAAAACTTGGCGTTGCTCTTTTGCCCCCACCCCCTGCCCCATGAACAGTATTGGTGCGAAGCATTTATCACCAGATATGAAAAAAATCAATTTGGATGCGGTTTTTGCACTGCAACCGTGGGAAATGAGTAACCGTACAAGGAATCAACATTGGCAGGGGGAAGGGGGAAAGCTGAACAAAAATGTGTGGATTTTTTTAAATGTCTTTGCAAGGATTATAGTTTCACGTCGCATATATATTGGCCATTGGGGTTGCTAGGCGCCTTCGCTCAGCATTGTATCGCCCTTGTAGTGGGTGTGTAGTGTTAGTTTTGTTTAACAGTGGTTAGAGAAGTATGGTAGAATGCAAGGTGTATTGTAAAATCTTACATCTGAAAACGATTACATAAAAGCACACGACGTAGTTTTCAGGATAGTTTTCCTCGCGTAAATCGACTTTTTTTATTTAAGGAATGCAGCACATCCATGGAGCAGACTGTTGAACGTTTAAAGGATACGCAACAAACAACAACGATTTCTGATAGTAGGTGTTATGTTAAGTAGTTTATGATTTTTGACAGCAACCCTCCTCCCCTATATTATCGACCCCAACGGAACATGAAATTACAACGGCGAACATTTTGAAATTATCCATTCTCAACGGACATTACAAACATTATGACAAGAAAGGAAAAACTTCAGCAATCATCTTTGATAGAATATCCACAAATTGCGATCGAGAAAAAGAAAGTGTTCTCGGGCAAACAGCTCGGACCAAATAAAGAAAGCAGGGAGATTTTGTAGATTGAAAGTCACCGGGAAACAAAAAACTTCCCTTTACTTCTGGAGGGCATTGTTTCAGCAGGGTCATTACTGTGGGCGTTTTTTATTTCAAAAAGCTTTCAGATTGGAAGTATCAAGGTATACGCAGATATCTTTATTGCATTTTTCCTTTACAATTTCAGGCACATTTTTGAAAGTGGCGAGCATTACTCCCTCCCCCCTCCCCCCCCATACCCTACCCTCGTTGAGAACTGACGCTATGTGGTTACAGTAACGACAAAGGGTTGACCAATGATTTTAATGCAGTTGTAACTACCCGAGGGTAAAACTGGTGAAGGTTCACCTGGTTGAAAAAAGCCCTTTTAGTGAAGAATTCCATAGACCCTACATCAATCAAAGCGTGGATACTAGCCGCATAGTGAGAAGTCAGTTGGTCACCTGCTACATAAAGCAATCAGCTGCTAAGGCTTAGAGGGTGTTAATGATGAACAACCGTCAATATTTAGGGGTATCCTTCACCTTCAACTTAGGGGTACCCTTTACTAAAGCCCCTTGGTAGTTCAATCCTATTGTGGTCGAACGATCTGACACGTCCTATTTTGTTCCGGCGCAAGCAAGGGGTAGCTGCTAACAGCCCTAGGAATGTGCTATTTCTAAATTTAACTATCACTGAAACATTTGTGATTAATAATGCTTACGACAGCATTTTTCTTGGCATGATGGTCAAGAAAAGTTGCAAAATTGGTCAAAATCAGAATCTCCTCCCAAACATGAACATTATAATAAAAACTACAAATAACACCAGGGCAATGTGCAAAAGAAATTTGCAAAATAATGCAATTTCGCTGCCTTTTTCGGGAAAATCTTGATTCGTGAATTTGCTATTTTGATAGGGTCTGTCCAGAAAGGTTGTTATACGTATGTAGCCTTCCTCATTGTAGGTGTAGAGATATCAGAACAACGTACAACCTATTGGGGGGGGGCAAAATAGGGCTAAAGACTTTGAACTCACAGAACTATGACAAATGACGACTATCATTAGCTTGACATAATTTGTTTGACTGTGTTCTGGCTTCATTTGCTCTTGACAAGTTTACTATCATTTGAACCTCATTAACCTGATGAGGTTCCAAATGTTTCAAAGAGTATACCTTGATTTGAATGAATTTAATCAATTAAAGTTTCACATCCAATCTAGTTATTATAAATTCATAGGATTTCAAAGTTAGAATGTGTTTTGGCTTCATGTTCTTTTACAAGTTTACTATAATTTGAACCTCATTAACCTGATGAGGTTTCAAATGTTTCAAAGAAAATACCTCGATTTGAGTAAATTTAAAAAACAAAGCTTCAGAACCGATTTATTCAATATAAATTTATAAGTATTTAACCATAGACTGTGTTCTGGCTTCATTTGCTCTTGACAAGTTTACTATCATTTGAACCTCATTAAACTGATGAGGTTTCAAATGTCTTAAAGAATATTCCTCGATTTGAATAAATTTAGTAAATTAAAGTTTCACATCCCATCGATTTATTATAAATTCATAAGAGTTCAAACATAAAATGTGTTCTGGCTCCATGTCCCCTTCACAAGTTTACTATCATTTGAACCTCATTAACCTGATGTGGTTTCAAATGTTTCAAAGAAAATACCTCGATTTGAATAAATTTAAATAACAAAGCTTCATAACCGATGTATTCAATATAATTTCATAAGATTTCAACAATAGACTGTGTTCTGGCTTCATTTTATCTTGACAAGTTTACTATCAGTTGAACCTCATTAACCTGATCAGGTTTCAAATGTTTCAAAGAAAATACCTCGATTTGAATAAATTTAAAAAACAAGGCTTAATAACCGATTTATTCAATATAAATTCATAAGATTTCAACCATAGACTGTGTTCTGGCTTCATTTTATCTTGACAAGTTTACTATCATTTGAACCTCATTAACCTGATGAGGTTTTAAATGTTTCAAAGAATATACCTCGATTTGAATGAATTTAATCAATTAAAGTTTCACATCCCATCGATTTATTATAAATTCATAAGAGTTCACACATAAAATGTGTTCTGGCTCCATGTCCCCTTTACAAGTTTACTATCATTTGAACCTCATTAACCTGATGTGGTTTCAAATGTTTCACAGAAAATACCTCGATTTGAATAAATTTAAAAAACAAGGCTTAATAACCGATTTATTCAATATAAATTCATAAGATTTCAACCATAGACTGTGTTCTTGCTTCAATTTCTCTTGACAAGTTTACTATCATTTGAACTTCATTAACCTGATGAGGTTTCAAATGTTTCAACGAATATACCTCGATTTGAATGAATCTAATCAAACAAAGCTTCATAACCGATGTATTCAATATAATTTAATAAGATTTCAACAATAGACTGTGTTCTGGCTTCATTTTATCTTGACAAGTTTACTATCATTTGAACCTCATTAACCTGATCAGGTTTCAAATGTTTCAAAGAAAATACCTCGATTTGAATAAATTTAAAAAACAAGGCTTAATAACCGATTTATTCAATATAAATGCATAAGATTTCAACCATAGACTGTGTTCTGGCTTCATTTTATCTTGACAAGTTTACTATCATTTGAACCTCATTAACCTGATTTGGTTTCAAATGTTTCAAAGAATATACCTCGATTTGAATGAATTTAATCAATTAAAGTTTCACATCCTATCGATTTATTATAAATTCATAAGATTTCAAACATAGAATGTGGTCTGGCTCCATGTCCCCTTTACAAGTTTACTATCATTTGAACCTCATTAACCTGATGTGGTTTCAAATGTTTCAAAGAAAATACCTCGATATGAATGAATCTAATCAAACAAAGCTTCATAACCGATGTATTCAATATAATTTAATAAAATTTCAACAATAGACTGTGTTCTGGCTTCGTTTTCTCTTGACAAATTTAATATCATCTGAACCTCATTAACCTGATGAGGTTTCAAATGTTTCAAAGAATATACCTCGATTTGAATGAATTTAATCATTTAAAGTTTCATATTCGATCTATTCTATATAAATTCATAAGATTTCAACCATTGACTGCGCTCTAAAACCAATTCCTATATACAAGTTTACTATCATTTGAACCTCATTAACCTGATGAGGTTTCAAATGTTACAAAGAATATACCTCGATTTGAATGAATTTATTCATTTAAAGTTTCACAACCGATCTATTCTATATAAATTCCAAATTACAAATATAGACTGTGTTCTGGCTTCATTTTCTCTTGACAAGTTTACTATCATTTGAACCTCATTAACCTGATGAGGTTTCAAATGTTTCAAAAATATGTACCTCCATTTGATTCAATTTAAACAAACAAAGCTTCATAACCGATGTATTCAATATAAATTCATAAGATTTCAACCATAGACTGTGTTCTGGCTTCTTTTTGTCTTGACAAGTTTACTATCATTGGAACCTCATTAACATGATGAGGTTTCAAATGTTTCAAAGAATATACCTCGATTTTAATGAATTTAATCACACAAAGCTTCATAACCGATGTATTCAATATAAATTCTTAAAATTTAAACCATAGACTGTGTTCTGGCTTCATTTTCTCTTTACAAGTTTACTTGAAACTCATTGACCTGATAATGTTTGAAATGTTTTAAAGAATTAATCTCGATTTGAATAAATTTAATCAAACAAAGCTTCATAACCGGTGTATTCAATATAATTTCATAAGATTTCAACCATAGACTGTGTTATGGCTTCGTTTTCTCTTGACAAGTTTACCATCATTTGAACCTCATTAACTTGATGAGGTTTCAATTGTTTCAAAGAACATACCTCAATTTGAATGAATTTAATCAAACAAAGCTTTATAACCGATGTATTCAATATAAATTAAGATGATTTCAACCATAGACTGTGTTCTGGCTTCATTCTTTCTTGACAAGTTTACTATCATTTGACCATCATTAACCTGATGTGGTTTCAAATGTTTCAAAGAATATATCTCGATTTGAATAAATTTAATCAAACAAAGCTTCATAACCGGTGTATTCAATATAATTTCATAAGATTTCAACCATAGACTGTGTTCTGGCTTCGTTTTCTCTTGACAAGTTTACTATCATTTGAACATCATTAACCTGATGTGGCTTCAAATGTTTCAAAGAATATATCTCGATTTGAATAATTTTAATCAAACTATGCTTCATAACCGGTGTATTCAATATAATTTCATAAGATTTCAACCATAGACTGTGTTCTGGCTTCGTTTTCTCTTGACAAGTTTACTATCATTTGAACCTCATTAACCTGTGATGTTTCAAAGAATATACCTCAATTTGAATTAATTTAATGAAACAAAGCTTCGTAACCGATGTATTCAATGTAATTTCATAAGATTTCAACAATAGACTGTGTTCTGGCTTCATCTTCTCTTGACAAGTTTACTATCATTTGAACCTCATTAACCTGATTTTGTTTCAAATGTTTCAATGAATATACCTCGCTTTGAATGAATTTAATCAATTAAAGTTTCACATCCCATCTATTTATTATAAATTCATAAGATTTCAAACACAAAAAGTGTTCTGGCTTCATTTGCTCTTGACAAGTTTACTATCATTTGAACCTCATTAAACTGATGAGGTTTCAAATGTCTTAAAGAATATTCCTCGATTTGAATAAATTTAGTAAATTAAAGTTTCACATCCCATCGATTTATTATAAATTCATAAGAGTTCAAACATAAAATGTGTTCTGGCTCCATGTCCCCTTCACAAGTTTACTATCATTTGAACCTCATTAACCTGATGTGGTTTCAAATGTTTCAAAGAAAATACCTCGATTTGAATAAATTTAAATAACAAAGCTTCATAACCGATGTATTCAATATAATTTCATAAGATTTCAACAAAAGACTGTGTTCTGGCTTCATTTTATCTTGACAAGTTTACTATCAGTTGAACCTCATTAACCTGATCAGGTTTCAAATGTTTCAAAGAAAATACCTCGATTTGAATAAATTTAAAAAACAAGGCTTAATAACCGATTTATTCAATATAAATTCATAAGATTTCAACCATAGACTGTGTTCTGGCTTCATTTTATCTTGACAAGTTTACTATCATTTGAACCTCATTAACCTGATGAGGTTTTAAATGTTTCAAAGAATATACCTCGATTTGAATGAATTTAATCAATTAAAGTTTCACATCCCATCGATTTATTATAAATTCATAAGAGTTCACACATAAAATGTGTTCTGGCTCCATGTCCCCTTTACAAGTTTACTATCATTTGAACCTCATTAACCTGATGTGGTTTCAAATGTTTCACAGAAAATACCTCGATTTGAATAAATTTAAAAAACAAGGCTTAATAACCGATTTATTCAATATAAATTCATAAGATTTCAACCATAGACTGTGTTCTTGCTTCAATTTCTCTTGACAAGTTTACTATCATTTGAACTTCATTAACCTGATGAGGTTTCAAATGTTTCAACGAATATACCTCGATTTGAATGAATCTAATCAAACAAAGCTTCATAACCGATGTATTCAATATAATTTAATAAGATTTCAACAATAGACTGTGTTCTGGCTTCATTTTATCTTGACAAGTTTACTATCATTTGAACCTCATTAACCTGATCAGGTTTCAAATGTTTCAAAGAAAATACCTCGATTTGAATAAATTTAAAAAACAAGGCTTAATAACCGATTTATTCAATATAAATGCATAAGATTTCAACCATAGACTGTGTTCTGGCTTCATTTTATCTTGACAAGTTTACTATCATTTGAACCTCATTAACCTGATTTGGTTTCAAATGTTTCAAAGAATATACCTCGATTTGAATGAATTTAATCAATTAAAGTTTCACATCCTATCGATTTATTATAAATTCATAAGATTTCAAACATAGAATGTGGTCTGGCTCCATGTCCCCTTTACAAGTTTACTATCATTTGAACCTCATTAACCTGATGTGGTTTCAAATGTTTCAAAGAAAATACCTCGATATGAATGAATCTAATCAAACAAAGCTTCATAACCGATGTATTCAATATAATTTAATAAAATTTCAACAATAGACTGTGTTCTGGCTTCATTTTATCTTGACAAGTTTACTATCATTTGAACCTCATTAACCTGATCAGGTTTCAAATGTTTCAAAGAAAATACCTCGATTTGAATGAATTTAATCAAACAAGGCTTCATAACCGATGTATTCATTATAAATACATAAGATTTCAACCATTGACTGTGCTCTAAAATCATTTCCTATTCACAAGTTTACTATCATTTAAACCTCATTAACCTGATGAGGTTCCAAATGTTTCGAATAGTATACCTTGATTTGAATGAATTTAATCAATTAAAGTTTCACATCCAATATATTTATTATAGATTCATAGGATTTCAAAGTTAGAATGTGTTCTGTCTTCATGTTCTCTTGACAAGTTTACTATCATTTGAACTTCATTAACCTGATGAGATTTCAAATGTTTCAACGAATATACCTCGATATGAATGAATCTAATCAAACAAAGCTTCATAACCGATGTATTCAATATAATTTAATAAAATTTCAACAATAGACTGTGTTCTGGCTTCATTTTATCTTGACAAGTTTACTATCATTTGAACCTCATTACCCTGATGAGGTTTCAAATGTTTCAAAGAATATAACTAGATTTGAATGAATCTAATCAAACAAGTTTTCAAAACCGATGTATTCAATATAAATTTATAAGATATCAACCATAGACAGTGTTCTGGCTTCATTTGCTCTTCAGAAGTTTACTATCATTTGAACCTCATTTACCTGATCAGGTTTCAAATGTTTCAAAGAATATACCTCGATTTGAATGAATTTAATCAATTAAAGTTTCACATCCTATCGATTTATTATAAATTCATAAGATTTCAAACATAGAATGTGGTCTGGCTCCATGTCCCCTTTACAAGTTTACTATCATTTGAACCTCATTAACCTGATGTGGTTTCAAATGTTTCAAAGAAAATACCTCGATTTGAATAAATTTAAAAAACAAAGTTTCATAACCGATGTATTCAATATACTTTCATAAGATTTCAACCATAGACTGTGTTATGGCTTCATTTTCTCTTGACAAGTTTACTATCATTTGAACTTCATTAACCTGATGAAGTTTCAAATGTATGAAAAAACATTCCTCGATTTGAGTGAATTTAATCAAAAAAAGCTTCATAACCGATGTATTCTATATAATTTCATAAGATTTCAACAATAGACTGTGTGATGGCTTTATTTTCTCTTGACAAGTTTACTATCATTTAGAGCTTATTAACCTGATGAGGTTTCAAATGTTTCAAAGAATATACCTCGATTTGAATTAATTTAATCAAACAAGGCTTCATAACCGATGTATTCATTATAAATACATAAGATTTCAACCATTGACTGTGCTCTAAAATCATTTCCTATTCACAAGTTTACTATCATTTAAACCTCATTAACCTGATGAGGTTCCAAATGTTTCAAATAGTATACCTTGATTTGAATGAATTTAATAAATTAAAGTTTCACATCCAATCTATTTATTATAAATTCAAAGGATTTCAAAGTTAGAATGTGTTCTGGCTTCATGTTCTCTTTACAAGTTTACTATCATTTGAACCACATTAACGTGATGAGGTTTCAAATGTTTCAAAGAAAATACCTCGATTTGAATAAATTTAAAAAACAAGGCTTAATAACCAATTTATTCAATATAAATTCATAAGATTTCAACCATAGACTGTGTTCTTGCTTCAATTTCTCTTGACAAGTTTACTATCATTTGAACTTCATTAACCTGATGAGGTTTCATATGTTTCAACGAATATACCTCGATTTGAATAAATTTAAAAAACAAAGCTTCATAACCGATGTATTCAATATAATTCAATAAGATTTCAACCATAGACTGTGTTCTGGCTTCATTTTATCTTGACAAGTTTACTATCATTTGAACCTCATTACCCTGATGAGGTTTCAAATGTTTCAAAGAATATACCTAGATTTGAATGAATCTAATCAAACAAGTTTTCAAAACCGATGTATTCAATATAAATTTATAAGATATCAACCATAGACAGTGTTCTTGCTTCATTTGCTCTTCACAAGTTTACTATCATTTGAACCTCATTTACCTGATGAGGGTTCAAATGTTTCAAAGAATATACCTCGATATCAATGAATTTAATCAATTAAAGTTTCACATTCCATCTATTTATTATAAATTCATAAGATTTCAAACATAAAATGTGTTCTGGCTTCATTTGCTCTTGACAAGTTTACTATCATTTGAACCTCATTAACCTGATGAGGTTTCAAATGTTTCAAAGAATATTCCTCGATTTGAATGAATTTAATCAATTAAAGTTTCACATCCCATCGATTTATTATAAATTCATAAGATTTCAAACATAGAATGTGGTCTGGCTCCATGTCCCCTTTACAAGTCTACTATCATTTGAACCTCATTTACCTTATGAGGTTTCAAATGTTTCAAAGAATATACCTCGATTTCAATGAATTTAATCAATTAAAGTTTTACATTCCATCTATTTATTATAAATGCATAAGATTTCAAACATAAAATGTGTTCTGGCTTCATTTGCTCTTGACAAGTTTACTATCATTTGAACCTCATTAACCTGATGAGGTTTCAAATGTTTCAAAGAATATTCCTCGATTTCAATGAATTTAATCAATTAAAGTTTCACATTCCATCTATTTATTATAAATTCATAAGATTTCAAACATAAAATGTGTTCTGGCTTCATTTGCTCTTGACAAGTTTACTATCATTTGAACCTCATTAACCTGATGAGGTTTCAAATGTTTCAAAGAATATTCCTCGATTTGAATGAATTTAATCAATTAAAGTTTCACATCCCATCGATTTATTACAAATTCATAAGATTTCAAACATAGAATGTGGTCTGGCTCCATGTCCCCTTTACAAGTTTACTATCATTTGAACCTCATTAACCTGATGTGGTTTCAAATGTTTCAAAGAAAATACCTCGATTTGAATAAATTTAAAAAACAAAGCTTCATAACCGATGTATTCAATATAATTTCATAAGATTTCAACCATAGACTGTGTTGTGGCTTCATTTTCTCTTGACAAGTTTACTATCATTTGAACCTCATTAACCTGATGAAGTTTCAAATGTATGAAAGAACATTCCTCGATTTGAGTGAATTTAATCAAACAAAGCTTCATAACCGATGTATTCAATATATTTTCATAAGATTTCAACCATTGACTGTGCTCTAAAATCATTTCCTATTCATAAGTTTACTATCATTTAAACCTCATTAACCTGATGAGGTTCCAAATGTTTCAAAGAGTATACCTTGATTTGAATGAATTTAATGAATTAAAGTTTCACATCCAATCTAGTTATTATAAATTCATAGGATTTCAAAGTTAGAATGTGTTTTGGCTTCATGTTCTTTTACAAGTTTACTATCAATTGAACCTCATTAACCTGATGAGGTTTCAAATGTTTCAAAGAAAATACCTCGATTTTAGTAAATTTAAAAAACAAAGCTTCATAACCGATGTATTCAATATAATTTCATAAGATTTCAACAATTGACTGTGTTCTGGCTTCATTTTATGTTGACAAGTTTACTAGCATTTGAACCTCATTAACCTGATGAGGTTTCAAATGTTTCAAAGAATATACCTCGATTTGAATAAATTTTAATCAAACAAGGCTTCATAACCGATTTATTCAATATAAATTCATAAGATTTCAACCATAGACTGTGTTCTGGCTTCATTTTATCTTGACAAGTTTACTATCATTTGAACCTCATTAACCTGATGAGGTTTCAAATGTTTCAAAGAATATACCTCGATTTGAATGAATTTAATCAAACAAGGCTTCATAACCGATGTATTCATTATAAATACATAAGATTTCAACCATTGACTGTGCTCTAAAATCATTTCCTATTCACAAGTTTACTATCATTTAAACCTCATTAAGCTGATGAGGTTCCAAATGTTTCGAATAGTATACCTTGATTTGAATGAATTTAATCAATTAAAGTTTCACATCCAATCTATTTATTATAGATTCATAGGATTTCAAAGTTAGAATGTGTTCTGTCTTCATGTTCTCTTGACAAGTTTACTATCATTTGAACTTCATTAACCTGATTAGGTTTCAAATGTTTCAACGAATATACCTCGATATGAATGAATCTAATCAAACAAAGCTTCATAACCGATGTATTCATTATAAATACATAAGATTTCAACCATTGAGTGTGCTCTAAAATCATTTCCTATTCAAAAGTTTACTATCATTTAAACCTCATTAACCTGATGAGGTTCCAAATGTTTCGAATAGTATACCTTGATTTGAATGAATTTAATCAATTAAAGTTTCACATCCAATATATTTATTATAGATTCATAGGATTTCAAAGTTAGAATGTGTTCTGTCTTCATGTTCTCTTGACAAGTTTACTATCATTTGAACTTCATTAACCTCATGAGATTTCAAATGTTTCAACGAATATACCTCGATATGAATGAATCTAATCAAACAAAGCTTCATAACCGATGTATTCAATATAATTTAATAAAATTTCAACAATAGACTGTGTTCTGGCTTCATTTTATCTTGACAAGTTTACTATCATTTGAACCTCATTACCCTGATGAGGTTTCAAATGTTTCAAAGAATATAACTAGATTTGAATGAATCTAATCAAACAAGTTTTCAAAACCGATGTATTCAATATAAATTTATAAGATATCAACCATAGACAGTGTTCTGGCTTCATTTGCTCTTCAGAAGTTTACTATCATTTGAACCTCATTTACCTGATGAGGTTTCAAATGTTTCAAAGAATATACCTCGATTTGAATGAATTTAATCAATTAAAGTTTCACATCCTATCGATTTATTATAAATTCATAAGATTTCAAACATAGAATGTGGTCTGGCTCCATGTCCCCTTTACAAGTTTACTATCATTTGAACCTCATTAACCTGATGAGGTTTCAAATGTTTCAAAGAATATACCTCGATTTGAATGAATAGAATCACACAAGGCTTCATAACCGGTGTATTCAATATAATTTCATAAGATTTCAACCAGAGACTGTGTTCTGGCTTCCTTTTCTCTTAAAAAGTTTACTATCATTTGAACCTCATTAACCTGATGAGGTTTCAAATGTTTCAAAGAATATACCTTGATTCGAATGAATTTAATCAATTAAAGTTTCACATCCAATCAATTTATTATAAATTCATAAGATTTCAACCATAGACTGTGTTCTGGCATCATTTTCTCTTGACAAGTTTACTATCATTTGAACCTCATTAACCTGATGAGGTTTCAAATGTTTGAAAGAATATACCTCGATTTGAATGAATAGAATCACACAAGGCTTCATAACCGATGTATTCAATATAAATTCATAAGACTTCAACCATAGACTGTGTTCTGGCTTCATTTTCTCTTGACAAGTTTACTATCATTTGAACCTCATTAACCTGATGAGGTTTCAAATGTTTCAAAGAATATACCTCGATTTGAATGAAAAGAATCACACAAAGCTTCATAACCGATGTATTCAATATAAATTCATAAGATTTCAACAATAGACTGTGTTATGGCTTCATTTTCTATTGACAAGTTTCTTATCATTTGAACCTCATTAACCTGATGATGTTTCAAATGTTTCAAAGAACATACCTCGATTTGAATGAATAGAATCACACAAGGCTTCATAACCGATGTATTCAATATAAATTCATAAGATTTCAATCATAGACTGTGTTCTGGCTTCATTTTCTCTTGACAAGTTTACTATCATTTGAACCTCATTAACCTGATGAGGTTTCAAATGTTTCAAAGAATATACCTCGATTTGAATGAAAAGAATCACACAAAGCTTCATAACCGATGTATTCAATATAAATTCATAAGATTTCAACAATAAATTGTGTTATGGCTTCATTTTCTCTTGACAAGTTTTTTATCATTTGAACCTCATTAACCTGATGAGGTTTCAAATGTTTCAAAGAATATATCTCGATTTGAATAAATTTAATCAAACAAAGCTTCATAACCGGTGTATTCAATATAATTTCATAAGATTTCAACCATAGACTGTTTTATGGCTTCGTTTTCCTTTGACAAGTTTACTATCATTTGAACCTCATTAACATGATGAGGTTTCAAATGTTTGAAAGAATATACCTCGATTTGAATGAATAGAATCACACAAGGCGTCATAACCGATGTATTCAATATAAATTCATAAGACTTCAACCATAGACTGTGTTCTGGCTTCATTTTCTCTTGACAAGTTTACTATCATTTGAACCTCATTAACCTGATGAGGTTTCAAATGTTTCAAAGAATATACCTCGATTTGAATGAATAGAATCACACAAGGCTTCATAACCGATGTATTCAATATAAATTCATAAGATTTCAACCATAGACTGTGTTCTGGCTTCATTTTCTTTTGACAAGTTTACTATCATATGAACCTCATTAACCTGATGAGGTTTCAAATGTTTCAAAGAATATACCTCGATTTGAATGAATAGAATCACACAAAGCTTCATAACCGGTGTATTCAATATAATTTCATAAGATTTCAACCATAGACTGTGTTCTGGCTTCCTTTTCTCTTCAAAAGTTTACTATCATTTGAACCTCATTAACCTGATGAGGTTTCAAATGTTTCAAAGAATATACCTTGATTTGAATGAATTTAATCAATTAAAGTTTCACATCCAATCAATTTATTATAAATTCATAAGATTTCAACCATAGACTGTGTTCTGGCATCATTTTCTCTTGACAAGTTTACTATCATTTGAACCTCATTAACCTGATGAGGTTTCAAATGTTTCAAAGAATATACCTCGATTTGAATGAATAGAATCACACAAGGCTTCATAACCGATGGATTCAATATAAATTCATAAGATTTCAACCATAGACTGTGTTCTGGCTTCATTTTCTCTTGACAAGTTTACTATCATTTCAACCTCATTAACCTGATGAGGTTTCAAATGTTTCAAAGAATATACCTCGATTTGAATGAATAGAATCACACAAGGCTTCATAACCGATGTATTCAATATAAATTCATAAGATTTCAACCATAGACTGTGTTCTTGCTTCATTTTCTTTTGACAAGTTTACTATCATATGAACCTCATTAACCTGATGAGGTTTCAAATGTTTCAAAGAATATACCTCGATTTGAATGAATAGAATCACACAAAGCTTCATAACCGGTGTATTCAATATAATTTCATAAGATTTCAACCAGAGACTGTGTTCTGGCTTCCTTTTCTCTTAAAAAGTTTACTATCATTTGAACCTCATTAACCTGATGAGGTTTCAAATGTTTCAAAGAATATACCTTGATTTGAATGAATTTAATCAATTAAAGTTTCACATCCAATCAATTTATTATAAATTCATAAGATTTCATCCATAGAATGTGTTCTACTTCATTTTATCTTGACACCTTTACTATCACTTGAACCTCATTAACTTGATGAGTTTCAAATGTTTCAAAGAATATACCTCGGCTTGAAATGAATTAATCAAACAAAGCTTCATAACTGATGTATTCAATATAAATTCATAAGATTTCAACCATAGACTGTGTTCTGGCTTCATTTTCTCTTGACAAGTTTACTATCATTTCAACCTCATTAACCTGATGATGTTTCAAAGGTTTCAAAGAATATACCTCGATTTGAATTAATTTAATCAAACAAAGCTTCATAACCGATGTATTCATTATAAATTCATAAGGTTTCAACCATAGACTGTGTTCTGGCATCATTTTCTCTTGACAAGTTTACTATCATTTGAACCTCATTAACCTGATGAGGTTTCAAATGTTTCAAAGAATATACCTCGATTTGAATGAATAGAATCACACAAGGCTTCATAACCGGTGTATTCAATATAATTTCATAAGATTTCAACCAGAGACTGTGTTCTGGCTTCCTTTTCTCTTAAAAAGTTTACTATCATTTGAACCTCAATAACCTGATGAGGTTTCAAATGTTTCAAAGAATATACCTTGATTCGAATGAATTTAATCAATTAAAGTTTCACATCCAATCAATTTATTATAAATTCATAAGATTTCAACCATAGACTGTGTTCTGGCATCATTTTCTATTGACAAGTTTCTTATCATTTGAACCTCATTAACCTGATGATGTTTCAAATGTTTCAAAGAACATACCTCGATTTGAATGAATAGAATCACACAAGGCTTCATAACCGATGTATTCAATATAAATTCATAAGATTTCAATCATAGACTGTGTTCTGGCTTCATTTTCTCTTGACAAGTTTACTATCATTTGAACCTCATTAACCTGATGAGGTTTCAAATGTTTCAAAGAATATACCTCGATTTGAATGAAAAGAATCACACAAAGCTTCATAACCGATGTATTCAATATAAATTCATAAGATTTCAACAATAGACTGTGTTATGGCTTCATTTTCTCTTGACAAGTTTTTTATCATTTGAACCTCATTAACCTGATGAGGTTTCAAATGTTTCAAAGAATATACCTCGATTTGAATGAAAAGAATCACACAAAGCTTCATAACCGATGTATTCAATATAAATTCATAAGATTTCAATCATAGACTGTGTTCTGGCTTCATTTTCTCTTGACAAGTTTACTATCATTTGAACCTCATTAACCTGATAAGGTTTCAAATGTTTCAAAGAATATATCTCGATATGAATAAATTAAATCAAACAAAGCTTTATAACCGGTGTATTCAATATAATTTCATAAGATTTCAACCATAGACTGTGTTCTGGCTTCCTTTTCTCTTCACAAGTTTACTATCATTTGAACCTCATTAACCTGATGAGGTTTCAAATGTTTCAAAGAATATACCTCGATTTGAATGAATAGAATCACACAAGGCTTCATAACCGATGTATTCAATATAAATTCATAAGATTTCAACCATAGACTGTGTTCTGGCTTCATTTTCTTTTGACAAGTTTACTATCATTTGAACCTCATTAACCTGATGAGGTTTCAAATGTTTCAAAAAATATAACTCGATTTGAATGAATAGAATCACACAAAGCTTCATAACCGGTGTATTCAATATAATTTCATAAGATTTCAACCATAGACTGTGTTCTGGCATCATTTTCTCTTGACAAGTTTACTATCATTTGAACCTCATTAACCTGATGAGGTTTCAAATGTTTCAAAGAATATACCTCGATTTGAATGAATTTAATCAATTAAAGTTTCACATCCGATCAATTTTATATAAATTCATAAGATTTCATCCATAGAATGTGTTCTACTTCATTTTATCTTGACACCTTTACTATCACTTGAACCTCATTAACTTGATGAGTTTCAAATGTTTCAAAGAATATACCTCGGCTTGAAATGAATTAATCAAACAAAGCTTCATAACTGATGTATTCAATATAAATTCATAAGATTTCAACCATAGACTGTGTTCTGGCTTCATTTTCTTTTGACAAGTTTACTATCATATGAACCTCATTAACCTGATGAAGTTTCAAATGTTTCAAAGAATATACCTCGATTTGAATGAATAGAATCACACAAGGCTTCATAACCGGTGTATTCAATATAATTTCATAAGATTTCAACCATAGACTGTGTTCTGGCTTCCTTTTCTCTTCAAAAGTTTACTATCATTTAAACCTCATTAACCTGATGAGGTTTCAAATGTTTCAAAGAATATACCTTGATTTGAATGAATTTAATCAATTAAAGTTTCACATACAATCTATTTATTATAAATTCAATAGATTTCAACCATAGAATGTGTTCTACTTCATTTTCTTTTTACACCTTTACTATCACTTGAACCTCATTAACTTGATGAGTTTCAAATGTTTCAAAGAATATACCTCGACTTGAAATGAATTAATCAAACAAAGCTTCATAACTGATGTATTCAATATAAATTCATAAGATTTCAACCATAGACTGTGTTCTGGCTTCATTTTCTCTTGACAAGTTTACTATCATTTCAACCTCATTAACCTGATGATGTTTCAAAGGTTTCAAAGAATATACCTCGATTTGAATTAATTTAATCAAACAAAGCTTCATAACCGATGTATTCATTATAAATTCATAAGGTTTCAACCATAGACTGTGTTCTGGCATCATTTTCTCTTGACAAGTTTACTATCATTTGAACCTCCTTAACCTGATGAGATTTCAAATGTTTCAAAGAATATATCTCGATTTGAATAAATTAAATCAAACAAAGCTTCATAACCGGTGTATTCAATATAATTTCATAAGTTTTCAACCATAGACTGTGTTCTGGCTTCCTTTTCTCTTCACAAGTTTACTATCATTTGAACCTCATTAACCTGATGAGGTTTCAAATGTTTCAAAGAATATACCTCGATTTGAATGAATAGAATCACACAAGGCTTCATAACCGATGGATTCAATATAAATTCATAAGATTTCAACCATAGACTGTGTTCTGGCTTCGTTTTCTCTTGACAAGTTTACTATCATTTCAACCTCATTAACCTGATGAGGTTTCAAATGTTTCAAAGAATATACCTCGATTTGAATGAATAGAATCACACAAGGCTTCATAACCGATGTATTCAATATAAATTCATAAGATTTCAACCATAGACTGTGTTCTGGCTTCATTTTCTTTTGACAAGTTTACTATCATATGAACCTCATTAACCTGATGAGGTTTCAAATGTTTCAAAGAATATACCTCGATTTGAATGAATAGAATCACACAAAGCTTCATAACCGGTGTATTCAATATAATTTCATAAGATTTCAACCAGAGACTGTGTTCTGGCTTCCTTTTCTCTTAAAAAGTTTACTATCATTTGAACCTCATTAACCTGATGAGGTTTCAAATGTTTCAAAGAATATACCTTGATTTGAATGAATTTAATCAATTAAAGTTTCACATCCAATCAATTTATTATAAATTCATAAGATTTCATCCATAGAATGTGTTCTACTTCATTTTATCTTGACACCTTTACTATCACTTGAACCTCATTAACTTGATGAGTTTCAAATGTTTCAAAGAATATACCTCGGCTTGAAATGAATTAATCAAACAAAGCTTCATAACTGATGTATTCAATATAAATTCATAAGATTTCAACCATAGACTGTGTTCTGGCTTCATTTTCTCTTGACAAGTTTACTATCATTTCAACCTCATTAACCTGATGATGTTTCAAAGGTTTCAAAGAATATACCTCGATTTGAATTAATTTATTCAAACAAAGCTTCATAACCGATGTATTCATTATAAATTCATAAGGTTTCAACCATAGACTGTGTTCTGGCATCATTTTCTCTTGACAAGTTTACTATCATTTGAACCTCATTAACCTGATGAGGTTTCAAATGTTTCAAAGAATATACCTCGATTTGAATGAATAGAATCACACAAGGCTTCATAACCGGTGTATTCAATATAATTTCATAAGATTTCAACCAGAGACTGTGTTCTGGCTTCCTTTTCTCTTAAAAAGTTTACTATCATTTGAACCTCATTAACCTGATGAGGTTTCAAATGTTTCAAAGAATATACCTTGATTCGAATGAATTTAATCAATTAAAGTTTCACATCCAATCAATTTATTATAAATTCATAAGATTTCAACCATAGACTGTGTTCTGGCATCATTTTCTCTTGACAAGTTTACTATCATTTGAACCTCATTAACCTGATGAGGTTTCAAATGTTTGAAAGAATATACCTCGATTTGAATGAATAGAATCACACAAGGCTTCATAACCGATGTATTCAATATAAATTCATAAGACTTCAACCATAGACTGTGTTCTGGCTTCATTTTCTCTTGACAAGTTTACTATCATTTGAACCTCATTAACCTGATGAGGTTTCAAATGTTTCAAAGAATATACCTCGATTTGAATGAAAAGAATCACACAAAGCTTCATAACCGATGTATTCAATATAAATTCATAAGATTTCAACAATAGACTGTGTTATGGCTTCATTTTCTATTGACAAGTTTCTTATCATTTGAACCTCATTAACCTGATGATGTTTCAAATGTTTCAAAGAACATACCTCGATTTGAATGAATAGAATCACACAAGGCTTCATAACCGATGTATTCAATATAAATTCATAAGATTTCAATCATAGACTGTGTTCTGGCTTCATTTTCTCTTGACAAGTTTACTATCATTTGAACCTCATTAACCTGATGAGGTTTCAAATGTTTCAAAGAATATACCTCGATTTGAATGAAAAGAATCACACAAAGCTTCATAACCGATGTATTCAATATAAATTCATAAGATTTCAACAATAAATTGTGTTATGGCTTCATTTTCTCTTGACAAGTTTTTTATCATTTGAACCTCATTAACCTGATGAGGTTTCAAATGTTTCAAAGAATATATCTCGATTTGAATAAATTTAATCAAACAAAGCTTCATAACCGGTGTATTCAATATAATTTCATAAGATTTCAACCATAGACTGTTTTATGGCTTCGTTTTCCTTTGACAAGTTTACTATCATTTGAACCTCATTAACATGATGAGGTTTCAAATGTTTGAAAGAATATACCTCGATTTGAATGAATAGAATCACACAAGGCGTCATAACCGATGTATTCAATATAAATTCATAAGACTTCAACCATAGACTGTGTTCTGGCTTCATTTTCTCTTGACAAGTTTACTATCATTTGAACCTCATTAACCTGATGAGGTTTCAAATGTTTCAAAGAATATACCTCGATTTGAATGAATAGAATCACACAAGGCTTCATAACCGATGTATTCAATATAAATTCATAAGATTTCAACCATAGACTGTGTTCTGGCTTCATTTTCTTTTGACAAGTTTACTATCATATGAACCTCATTAACCTGATGAGGTTTCAAATGTTTCAAAGAATATACCTCGATTTGAATGAATAGAATCACACAAAGCTTCATAACCGGTGTATTCAATATAATTTCATAAGATTTCAACCATAGACTGTGTTCTGGCTTCCTTTTCTCTTCAAAAGTTTACTATCATTTGAACCTCATTAACCTGATGAGGTTTCAAATGTTTCAAAGAATATACCTTGATTTGAATGAATTTAATCAATTAAAGTTTCACATCCAATCAATTTATTATAAATTCATAAGATTTCAACCATAGACTGTGTTCTGGCATCATTTTCTCTTGACAAGTTTACTATCATTTGAACCTCATTAACCTGATGAGGTTTCAAATGTTTGAAAGAATATACCTCGATTTGAATGAATAGAATCACACAAGGCTTCATAACCGATGTATTCAATATAAATTCATAAGATTTCAATCATAGACTGTGTTCTGGCTTCATTTTCTCTTGACAAGTTTACTATCATTTGAACCTCATTAACCTGATGAGGTTTCAAATGTTTGAAAGAATATACCTCGATTTGAATGAATAGAATCACACAAGGCGTCATAACCGATGTATTCGATATAAATTCATAAGACTTCAACCATAGACTGTGTTCTGGCTTCATTTTCTCTTGACAAGTTTACTATCATTTGAACCTCATTAACCTGATGAGGTTTCAAATGTTTCAAAGAATATACCTCGATTTGAATGAATAGAATCACACAAGGCTTCATAACCGATGTATTCAATATAAATTCATAAGATTTCAACCATAGACTGTGTTCTGGCTTCATTTTCTTTTGACAAGTTTACTATCATATGAACCTCATTAACCTGATGAGGTTTCAAATGTTTCAAAGAATATACCTCGATTTGAATGAATAGAATCACACAAAGCTTCATAACCGGTGTATTCAATATAATTTCATAAGATTTCAACCATAGACTGTGTTCTGGCTTCCTTTTCTCTTCAAAAGTTTACTATCATTTGAACCTCATTAACCTGATGAGGTTTCAAATGTTTCAAAGAATATACCTTGATTTGAATGAATTTAATCAATTAAAGTTTCACATCCAATCAATTTATTATAAATTCATAAGATTTCAACCATAGACTGTGTTCTGGCATCATTTTCTCTTGACAAGTTTACTATCATTTGAACCTCATTAACCTGATGAGGTTTCAAATGTTTGAAAGAATATACCTCGATTTGAATGAATAGAATCACACAAGGCTTCATAACCGATGTATTCAATATAAATTCATAAGACTTCAACCATAGACTGTGTTCTGGCTTCATTTTCTCTTGACAAGTTTACTATCATTTGAACCTCATTAACCTGATGAGGTTTCAAATGTTTGAAAGAATATACCTCGATTTGAATGAATAGAATCACACAAGGCTTCATAACCGATGTATTCAATATAAATTCATAAGATTTCAATCATAGACTGTGTTCTGGCTTCATTTTCTCTTGACAAGTTTACTATCATTTGAACCTCATTAACCTGATGAGGTTTCAAATGTTTCAAAGAATATACCTCGATTTGAATGAAAAGAATCACACAAAGCTTCATAACCGATGTATTCAATATAAATTCATAAGATTTCAACAATAAATTGTGTTATGGCTTCATTTTCTCTTGACAAGTTTTTTATCATTTGAACCTCATTAACCTGATGAGGTTTCAAATGTTTCAAAGAATATATCTCGATTTGAATAAATTTAATCAAACAAAGCTTCATAACCGGTGTATTCAATATAATTTCATAAGATTTCAACCATAGACTGTTTTATGGCTTCGTTTTCCTTTGACAAGTTTACTATCATTTGAACCTCATTAACCTGATGAGGTTTCAAATGTTTGAAAGAATATACCTCGATTTGAATGAATAGAATCACACAAGGCGTCATAACCGATGTATTCAATATAAATTCATAAGACTTCAACCATAGACTGTGTTCTGGCTTCATTTTCTCTTGACAAGTTTACTATCATTTGAACCTCATTAACCTGATGAGGTTTCAAATGTTTCAAAGAATATACCTCGATTTGAATGAATAGAATCACACAAGGCTTCATAACCGATGTATTCAATATAAATTCATAAGATTTCAACCATAGACTGTGTTCTGGCTTCATTTTCTTTTGACAAGTTTACTATCATATGAACCTCATTAACCTGATGAGGTTTCAAATGTTTCAAAGAATATACCTCGATTTGAATGAATAGAATCACACAAAGCTTCATAACCGGTGTATTCAATATAATTTCATAAGATTTCAACCATAGACTGTGTTCTGGCTTCCTTTTCTCTTCAAAAGTTTACTATCATTTGAACCTCATTAACCTGATGAGGTTTCAAATGTTTCAAAGAATATACCTTGATTTGAATGAATTTAATCAATTAAAGTTTCACATCCAATCAATTTATTATAAATTCATAAGATTTCAACCATAGACTGTGTTCTGGCATCATTTTCTCTTGACAAGTTTACTATCATTTGAACCTCATTAACCTGATGAGGTTTCAAATGTTTGAAAGAATATACCTCGATTTGAATGAATAGAATCACACAAGGCTTCATAACCGATGTATTCAATATAAATTCATAAGACTTCAACCATAGACTGTGTTCTGGCTTCATTTTCTCTTGACAAGTTTACTATCATTTGAACCTCATTAACCTGATGAGGTTTCAAATGTTTCAAAGAATATACCTCGATTTGAATGAAAAGAATCACACAAAGCTTCATAACCGATGTATTCAATATAAATTCATAAGATTTCAACAATAGACTGTGTTATGGCTTCATTTTCTATTGACAAGTTTCTTATCATTTGAACCTCATTAACCTGATGATGTTTCAAATGTTTCAAAGAACATACCTCGATTTGAATGAATTTAATCAAACAAAGCTTCATAACCGGTGTATTCAATATAATTTCATAAGATTTCAACCATAGACTGTTTTATGGCTTCGTTTTCCTTTGACAAGTTTACTATCATTTGAACCTCATTAACATGATGAGGTTTCAAATGTTTGAAAGAATATACCTCGATTTGAATGAATAGAATCACACAAGGCGTCATAACCGATGTATTCAATATAAATTCATAAGACTTCAACCATAGACTGTGTTCTGGCTTCATTTTCTCTTGACAAGTTTACTATCATTTGAACCTCATTAACCTGATGAGGTTTCAAATGTTTCAAAGAATATACCTCGATTTGAATGAATAGAATCACACAAGGCTTCATAACCGATGTATTCAATATAAATTCATAAGATTTCAACCATAGACTGTGTTCTGGCTTCATTTTCTTTTGACAAGTTTACTATCATATGAACCTCATTAACCTGATGAGGTTTCAAATGTTTCAAAGAATATACCTCGATTTGAATGAATAGAATCACACAAAGCTTCATAACCGGTGTATTCAATATAATTTCATAAGATTTCAACCATAGACTGTGTTCTGGCTTCCTTTTCTCTTCAAAAGTTTACTATCATTTGAACCTCATTAACCTGATGAGGTTTCAAATGTTTCAAAGAATATACCTTGATTTGAATGAATTTAATCAATTAAAGTTTCACATCCAATCAATTTATTATAAATTCATAAGATTTCAACCATAGACTGTGTTCTGGCATCATTTTCTCTTGACAAGTTTACTATCATTTGAACCTCATTAACCTGATGAGGTTTCAAATGTTTGAAAGAATATACCTCGATTTGAATGAATAGAATCACACAAGGCTTCATAACCGATGTATTCAATATAAATTCATAAGATTTCAATCATAGACTGTGTTCTGGCTTCATTTTCTCTTGACAAGTTTACTATCATTTGAACCTCATTAACCTGATGAGGTTTCAAATGTTTGAAAGAATATACCTCGATTTGAATGAATAGAATCACACAAGGCGTCATAACCGATGTATTCGATATAAATTCATAAGACTTCAACCATAGACTGTGTTCTGGCTTCATTTTCTCTTGACAAGTTTACTATCATTTGAACCTCATTAACCTGATGAGGTTTCAAATGTTTCAAAGAATATACCTCGATTTGAATGAATAGAATCACACAAGGCTTCATAACCGATGTATTCAATATAAATTCATAAGATTTCAACCATAGACTGTGTTCTGGCTTCATTTTCTTTTGACAAGTTTACTATCATATGAACCTCATTAACCTGATGAGGTTTCAAATGTTTCAAAGAATATACCTCGATTTGAATGAATAGAATCACACAAAGCTTCATAACCGGTGTATTCAATATAATTTCATAAGATTTCAACCATAGACTGTGTTCTGGCTTCCTTTTCTCTTCAAAAGTTTACTATCATTTGAACCTCATTAACCTGATGAGGTTTCAAATGTTTCAAAGAATATACCTTGATTTGAATGAATTTAATCAATTAAAGTTTCACATCCAATCAATTTATTATAAATTCATAAGATTTCAACCATAGACTGTGTTCTGGCATCATTTTCTCTTGACAAGTTTACTATCATTTGAACCTCATTAACCTGATGAGGTTTCAAATGTTTGAAAGAATATACCTCGATTTGAATGAATAGAATCACACAAGGCTTCATAACCGATGTATTCAATATAAATTCATAAGACTTCAACCATAGACTGTGTTCTGGCTTCATTTTCTCTTGACAAGTTTACTATCATTTGAACCTCATTAACCTGATGAGGTTTCAAATGTTTGAAAGAATATACCTCGATTTGAATGAATAGAATCACACAAGGCTTCATAACCGATGTATTCAATATAAATTCATAAGATTTCAATCATAGACTGTGTTCTGGCTTCATTTTCTCTTGACAAGTTTACTATCATTTGAACCTCATTAACCTGATGAGGTTTCAAATGTTTCAAAGAATATACCTCGATTTGAATGAAAAGAATCACACAAAGCTTCATAACCGATGTATTCAATATAAATTCATAAGATTTCAACAATAAATTGTGTTATGGCTTCATTTTCTCTTGACAAGTTTTTTATCATTTGAACCTCATTAACCTGATGAGGTTTCAAATGTTTCAAAGAATATATCTCGATTTGAATAAATTTAATCAAACAAAGCTTCATAACCGGTGTATTCAATATAATTTCATAAGATTTCAACCATAGACTGTTTTATGGCTTCGTTTTCCTTTGACAAGTTTACTATCATTTGAACCTCATTAACCTGATGAGGTTTCAAATGTTTGAAAGAATATACCTCGATTTGAATGAATAGAATCACACAAGGCGTCATAACCGATGTATTCAATATAAATTCATAAGACTTCAACCATAGACTGTGTTCTGGCTTCATTTTCTCTTGACAAGTTTACTATCATTTGAACCTCATTAACCTGATGAGGTTTCAAATGTTTCAAAGAATATACCTCGATTTGAATGAATAGAATCACACAAGGCTTCATAACCGATGTATTCAATATAAATTCATAAGATTTCAACCATAGACTGTGTTCTGGCTTCATTTTCTTTTGACAAGTTTACTATCATATGAACCTCATTAACCTGATGAGGTTTCAAATGTTTCAAAGAATATACCTCGATTTGAATGAATAGAATCACACAAAGCTTCATAACCGGTGTATTCAATATAATTTCATAAGATTTCAACCATAGACTGTTTTATGGCTTCGTTTTCCTTTGACAAGTTTACTATCATTTGAACCTCATTAACCTGATGAGGTTTCAAATGTTTGAAAGAATATACCTCGATTTGAATGAATAGAATCACACAAGGCGTCATAACCGATGTATTCAATATAAATTCATAAGACTTCAACCATAGACTGTGTTCTGGCTTCATTTTCTCTTGACAAGTTTACTATCATTTGAACCTCATTAACCTGATGAGGTTTCAAATGTTTCAAAGAATATACCTCGATTTGAATGAATAGAATCACACAAGGCTTCATAACCGATGTATTCAATATAAATTCATAAGATTTCAACCATAGACTGTGTTCTGGCTTCATTTTCTTTTGACAAGTTTACTATCATATGAACCTCATTAACCTGATGAGGTTTCAAATGTTTCAAAGAATATACCTCGATTTGAATGAATAGAATCACACAAAGCTTCATAACCGGTGTATTCAATATAATTTCATAAGATTTCAACCATAGACTGTGTTCTGGCTTCCTTTTCTCTTCAAAAGTTTACTATCATTTGAACCTCATTAACCTGATGAGGTTTCAAATGTTTCAAAGAATATACCTTGATTTGAATGAATTTAATCAATTAAAGTTTCACATCCAATCAATTTATTATAAATTCATAAGATTTCAACCATAGACTGTGTTCTGGCATCATTTTCTCTTGACAAGTTTACTATCATTTGAACCTCATTAACCTGATGAGGTTTCAAATGTTTGAAAGAATATACCTCGATTTGAATGAATAGAATCACACAAGGCTTCATAACCGATGTATTCAATATAAATTCATAAGACTTCAACCATAGACTGTGTTCTGGCTTCATTTTCTCTTGACAAGTTTACTATCATTTGAACCTCATTAACCTGATGAGGTTTCAAATGTTTCAAAGAATATACCTCGATTTGAATGAAAAGAATCACACAAAGCTTCATAACCGATGTATTCAATATAAATTCATAAGATTTCAACAATAGACTGTGTTATGGCTTCATTTTCTATTGACAAGTTTCTTATCATTTGAACCTCATTAACCTGATGATGTTTCAAATGTTTCAAAGAACATACCTCGATTTGAATGAATAGAATCACACAAGGCTTCATAACCGATGTATTCAATATAAATTCATAAGATTTCAATCATAGACTGTGTTCTGGCTTCATTTTCTCTTGACAAGTTTACTATCATTTGAACCTCATTAACCTGATGAGGTTTCAAATGTTTCAAAGAATATACCTCGATTTGAATGAAAAGAATCACACAAAGCTTCATAACCGATGTATTCAATATAAATTCATAAGATTTCAACAATAAATTGTGTTATGGCTTCATTTTCTCTTGACAAGTTTTTTATCATTTGAACCTCATTAACCTGATGAGGTTTCAAATGTTTCAAAGAATATATCTCGATTTGAATAAATTTAATCAAACAAAGCTTCATAACCGGTGTATTCAATATAATTTCATAAGATTTCAACCATAGACTGTTTTATGGCTTCGTTTTCCTTTGACAAGTTTACTATCATTTGAACCTCATTAACATGATGAGGTTTCAAATGTTTGAAAGAATATACCTCGATTTGAATGAATAGAATCACACAAGGCGTCATAACCGATGTATTCAATATAAATTCATAAGACTTCAACCATAGACTGTGTTCTGGCTTCATTTTCTCTTGACAAGTTTACTATCATTTGAACCTCATTAACCTGATGAGGTTTCAAATGTTTCAAAGAATATACCTCGATTTGAATGAATAGAATCACACAAGGCTTCATAACCGATGTATTCAATATAAATTCATAAGATTTCAACCATAGACTGTGTTCTGGCTTCATTTTCTTTTGACAAGTTTACTATCATATGAACCTCATTAACCTGATGAGGTTTCAAATGTTTCAAAGAATATACCTCGATTTGAATGAATAGAATCACACAAAGCTTCATAACCGGTGTATTCAATATAATTTCATAAGATTTCAACCATAGACTGTGTTCTGGCTTCCTTTTCTCTTCAAAAGTTTACTATCATTTGAACCTCATTAACCTGATGAGGTTTCAAATGTTTCAAAGAATATACCTTGATTTGAATGAATTTAATCAATTAAAGTTTCACATCCAATCAATTTATTATAAATTCATAAGATTTCAACCATAGACTGTGTTCTGGCATCATTTTCTCTTGACAAGTTTACTATCATTTGAACCTCATTAACCTGATGAGGTTTCAAATGTTTGAAAGAATATACCTCGATTTGAATGAATAGAATCACACAAGGCTTCATAACCGATGTATTCAATATAAATTCATAAGATTTCAATCATAGACTGTGTTCTGGCTTCATTTTCTCTTGACAAGTTTACTATCATTTGAACCTCATTAACCTGATGAGGTTTCAAATGTTTGAAAGAATATACCTCGATTTGAATGAATAGAATCACACAAGGCGTCATAACCGATGTATTCGATATAAATTCATAAGACTTCAACCATAGACTGTGTTCTGGCTTCATTTTCTCTTGACAAGTTTACTATCATTTGAACCTCATTAACCTGATGAGGTTTCAAATGTTTCAAAGAATATACCTCGATTTGAATGAATAGAATCACACAAGGCTTCATAACCGATGTATTCAATATAAATTCATAAGATTTCAACCATAGACTGTGTTCTGGCTTCATTTTCTTTTGACAAGTTTACTATCATATGAACCTCATTAACCTGATGAGGTTTCAAATGTTTCAAAGAATATACCTCGATTTGAATGAATAGAATCACACAAAGCTTCATAACCGGTGTATTCAATATAATTTCATAAGATTTCAACCATAGACTGTGTTCTGGCTTCCTTTTCTCTTCAAAAGTTTACTATCATTTGAACCTCATTAACCTGATGAGGTTTCAAATGTTTCAAAGAATATACCTTGATTTGAATGAATTTAATCAATTAAAGTTTCACATCCAATCAATTTATTATAAATTCATAAGATTTCAACCATAGACTGTGTTCTGGCATCATTTTCTCTTGACAAGTTTACTATCATTTGAACCTCATTAACCTGATGAGGTTTCAAATGTTTGAAAGAATATACCTCGATTTGAATGAATAGAATCACACAAGGCTTCATAACCGATGTATTCAATATAAATTCATAAGACTTCAACCATAGACTGTGTTCTGGCTTCATTTTCTCTTGACAAGTTTACTATCATTTGAACCTCATTAACCTGATGAGGTTTCAAATGTTTGAAAGAATATACCTCGATTTGAATGAATAGAATCACACAAGGCTTCATAACCGATGTATTCAATATAAATTCATAAGATTTCAATCATAGACTGTGTTCTGGCTTCATTTTCTCTTGACAAGTTTACTATCATTTGAACCTCATTAACCTGATGAGGTTTCAAATGTTTCAAAGAATATACCTCGATTTGAATGAAAAGAATCACACAAAGCTTCATAACCGATGTATTCAATATAAATTCATAAGATTTCAACAATAAATTGTGTTATGGCTTCATTTTCTCTTGACAAGTTTTTTATCATTTGAACCTCATTAACCTGATGAGGTTTCAAATGTTTCAAAGAATATATCTCGATTTGAATAAATTTAATCAAACAAAGCTTCATAACCGGTGTATTCAATATAATTTCATAAGATTTCAACCATAGACTGTTTTATGGCTTCGTTTTCCTTTGACAAGTTTACTATCATTTGAACCTCATTAACCTGATGAGGTTTCAAATGTTTGAAAGAATATACCTCGATTTGAATGAATAGAATCACACAAGGCGTCATAACCGATGTATTCAATATAAATTCATAAGACTTCAACCATAGACTGTGTTCTGGCTTCATTTTCTCTTGACAAGTTTACTATCATTTGAACCTCATTAACCTGATGAGGTTTCAAATGTTTCAAAGAATATACCTCGATTTGAATGAATAGAATCACACAAGGCTTCATAACCGATGTATTCAATATAAATTCATAAGATTTCAACCATAGACTGTGTTCTGGCTTCATTTTCTTTTGACAAGTTTACTATCATATGAACCTCATTAACCTGATGAGGTTTCAAATGTTTCAAAGAATATACCTCGATTTGAATGAATAGAATCACACAAAGCTTCATAACCGGTGTATTCAATATAATTTCATAAGATTTCAACCATAGACTGTGTTCTGGCTTCCTTTTCTCTTCAAAAGTTTACTATCATTTGAACCTCATTAACCTGATGAGGTTTCAAATGTTTCAAAGAATATACCTTGATTTGAATGAATTTAATCAATTAAAGTTTCACATCCAATCAATTTATTATAAATTCATAAGATTTCAACCATAGACTGTGTTCTGGCATCATTTTCTCTTGACAAGTTTACTATCATTTGAACCTCATTAACCTGATGAGGTTTCAAATGTTTGAAAGAATATACCTCGATTTGAATGAATAGAATCACACAAGGCTTCATAACCGATGTATTCAATATAAATTCATAAGACTTCAACCATAGACTGTGTTCTGGCTTCATTTTCTCTTGACAAGTTTACTATCATTTGAACCTCATTAACCTGATGAGGTTTCAAATGTTTCAAAGAATATACCTCGATTTGAATGAAAAGAATCACACAAAGCTTCATAACCGATGTATTCAATATAAATTCATAAGATTTCAACAATAGACTGTGTTATGGCTTCATTTTCTATTGACAAGTTTCTTATCATTTGAACCTCATTAACCTGATGATGTTTCAAATGTTTGAAAGAATATACCTCGATTTGAATGAAAAGAATCACACAAAGCTTCATAACCGATGTATTCAATATAAATTCATAAGATTTCAACAATAGACTGTGTTATGGCTTCATTTTCTCTTGACAAGTTTTTTATCATTTGAACCTCATTAACCTGATGAGGTTTCAAATGTTTCAAAGAATATATCTCGATTTGAATAAATTTAATCAAACAAAGCTTAATAACCGGTGTATTCAATATAATTTCATAAGATTTCAACCATAGACTGTTTTATGGCTTCGTTTTCCTTTGACAAGTTTACTATCATTTGAACCTCATTAACCTGATGAGGTTTCAAATTTTTCAAAGAACATAACTCAATTTGAATGAATTTAATCAAACAAAGCTTTATAACCGATGTATTCAATATAAATTCATATGATTTCAACAATAGACTGTGTTCTGGCTTCATTCCTTCTTGACAAGTTTACTATCATTTCAACCTCATTAACCTGATGAGGTTTCAAATATTTCAAAGAATATACCTCGATGTGAATGAATTTAATCAATTAAAGTTTCACATCCGATCAATTTTATATAAATTCATAAGATTTCATCCATAGAATGTGTTCTACTTCATTTTATCTTGACACCTTTACTATCACTTGAACCTCATTAACTTGATGAGTTTCAAATGTTTCAAAGAATATACCTTGGCTTGAAATGAATTAATCAAACAAAGCTTCATAACTGATGTATTCAATATAAATTCATAAGATTTCAACCATAGACTGTGTTCTGGCTTCATTTTCTCTTGACAAGTTTACTATCATTTCAACCTCATTAACCTGATGATGTTTCAAAGGTTTCAAAGAATATATCTCGATTTGAATAAATTTAATCAAACAAAGCTTCATAACCGGTGTATTCAATATAATTTCATAAGATTTCAACCATAGACTGTTTTATGGCTTCGTTTTCCTTTGACAAGTTTACTATCATTTGAACCTCATTAACCTGATGAGGTTTCAAATGTTTCAAAGAATATAACTCGATTTGAATGAATAGAATCACACAAAGCTTCATAACCGGTGTATTCAATATAATTTCATAAGATTTAAACCATAGACTGTGTTCTGGCATCATTTTCTCTTGACAAGTTTACTATCATTTGAACCTCATTAACCTGATGAGGTTTCAAATGTTTCAAAGAATATACCTCGATTTGAATGAATTTAATCAATTAAAGTTTCACATCCGATCAATTTTATATAAATTCATAAGATTTCATCCATAGAATGTGTTCTACTTCATTTTATCTTGACACCTTTACTATCACTTGAACCTCATTAACTTGATGAGTTTCAAATGTTTCAAAGAATATACCTCGGCTTGAAATGAATTAATCAAACAAAGCTTCATAACTGATGTATTCAATATAAATTCATAAGATTTCAACCATAGACTGTGTTCTGGCTTCATTTTCTCTTGACAAGTTTACTATCATTTCAACCTCATTAACCTGATGATGTTTCAAAGGTTTCAAAGAATGTATCTCGATTTGAATAAATTTAATCAAACAAAGCTTCATAACCGGTGTATTCAATATAATTTCATAAGATTTCGACCATAGACTGTTTTATGGCTTCGTTTTCCTTTGACAAGTTTACTATCATTTGAACCTCATTAACCTGATGAGGTTTCAAATGTTTCAAAGAATATAACACGATTTGAATGAATAGAATCACACAAAGCTTCATAACCGGTGTATTCAATATAATTTCATAAGATTTCAACCATAGACTGTGTTCTGGCATCATTTTCTCTTGACAAGTTTACTATCATTTGAACCTCATTAACCTGATGAGGTTTCAAATGTTTCAAAGAATATACCTCGATTTGAATGAATTTAATCAATTAAAGTTTCACATCCGATCAATTTTATATAAATTCATAAGATTTCATCCATAGAATGTGTTCTACTTCATTTTATCTTGACACCTTTACTATCACTTGAACCTCATTAACTTGATGAGTTTCAAATGTTTCAAAGAATATACCTCGGCTTGAAATGAATTAATCAAACAAAGCTTCATAACTGATGTATTCAATATAAATTCATAAGATTTCAACCATAGACTGTGTTCTGGCTTCATTTTCTCTTGACAAGTTTACTATCATTTCAACCTCATTAACCTGATGATGTTTCAAAGGTTTCAAAGAATATACCTCGATTTGAATTAATTTAATCAAACAAAGCTTCATAACCGATGTATTCATTATAATTTCATAAGGTTTCAACCATAGACTGTGTTCTGGCATCATTTTCTCTTGACAAGTTTACTATCATTTGAACCTCATTAACCTGATGAGGTTTCAAATGTTTCAAAGAATATACCTCGATTTGAATGAATAGAATCACACAAGGCTTCATAACCGGTGTATTTAATATAATTTCATAAGATTTCAACCATAGACTGTGTTCTGGCTTCCTTTTCTCTTCAAAAGTTTACTATCATTTGAACCTCATTAACCTGATGAGGTTTCAAATGTTTCAAAGAATATACCTTGATTTGAATGAATTTAATCAATTAAAGTTTCACATCCAATCTATTTATTATAAATTCAATAGATTTCAACCATAGAATGTGTTCTACTTCATTTTCTTTTTACACCTTTACTATCACTTGAACCTCATTAACTTGATGAGTTTCAAATGTTTCAAAGAATATACCTCGACTTGAAATGAATTAATCAAACAAAGCTTCATAACTGATGTATTCAATATAAATTCATAAGATTTCAACCATAGACTGTGTTCTGGCTTCATTTTCTCTTGACAAGTTTACTATCATTTGAACCTCATTAACCTGATGAGGTTTCAAATGTTTCAAAGAATATACCTCGATTTGAATGAATAGAATCACACAAGGCTTCATAACCGATGTATTCAATATAAATTCATAAGATTTCAACCATAGACTGTGTTCTGGCTTCATTTTCTTTTGGCAAGTTTACTATCATTTGAACCTCATTAACCTGATGAAGTTTCAAATGTTTCAAAGAATATACCTCGATTTGAATGAATAGAATCACACAAAGCTTCATAACCGGTGTATTCAATATAATTTCATAAGATTTCAACCATAGACTGTGTTCTGGCTTCCTTTTCTCTTCAAAAGTTTACTATCATTTGAACCTCATTAACCTGATGAGGTTTCAAATGTTTCAAAGAATATACCTTGATTTGAATGAATTTAATCAATTAAAGTTTCACATCCAATCAATTTATTATAAATTCATAAGATTTCAACCATAGACTGTGTTCTGGCATCATTTTCTCTTGACAAGTTTACTATCATTTGAACCTCATTAACCTGATGAGGTTTCAAATGTTTGAAAGAATATACCTCGATTTGAATGAATAGAATCACACAAGGCTTCATAACCGATGTATTCAATATAAATTCATAAGACTTCAACCATAGACTGTGTTCTGGCTTCATTTTCTCTTGACAAGTTTACTATCATTTGAACCTCATTAACCTGATGAGGTTTCAAATGTTTCAAAGAATATACCTCGATTTGAATGAAAAGAATCACACAAAGCTTCATAACCGATGTATTCAATATAAATTCATAAGATTTCAACAATAGACTGTGTTATGGCTTCATTTTCTCTTGACAAGTTTCTTATCATTTGAACCTCATTAACCTGATGATGTTTCAAATGTTTCAAAGAATATACCTCGATTTGAATTAATTTAATCAAACAAAGCTTCGTAACCGATGTATTCAATATAATTTCATAAGATTTCAACCATAGACTGTGTTCTGGCTTCATTTTCTCTTGACAAGTTTACTATCATTTGAACCTCATTAACCTGATGAGGTTTCAAATGTTTGAAAGAACATACCTCGATTTGAATGAATAGAATCACACAAGGCTTCATAACCGATGTATTCAATATAAATTCATAAGATTTCAATCATAGACTGTGTTCTGGCTTCATTTTCTCTTGACAAGTTTACTATCATTTGAACCTCATTAACCTGATGAGGTTTCAAATGTTTCAAAGAATATACCTCGATTTGAATGAAAAGAATCACACAAAGCTTCATAACCGATGTATTCAATATAAATTCATAAGATTTCAACAATAGACTGTGTTATGGCTTCATTTTCTCTTGACAAGTTTTTTATCATTTGAACCTCATTAACCTGAGGAGGTTTCAAATGTTTCAAAGAATATATCTCGATTTGAATAAATTTAATCAATCAAAGCTTCATAACCGGTGTATTCAATATAATTTCATAAGATTTCAACCATAGACTGTATTATGGCTTCGTTTTCCTTTGACAAGTTTACTATCATTTGAACCTCATTAACCTGATGAGGTTTCAAATTTTTCAAAGAACATAACTCAATTTGAATGAATTTAATCAAACAAAGCTTTATAACCGATGTATTCAATATAAATTCATATGATTTCAACAATAGACTGTGTTCTGGCTTCATTCCTTCTTGACAAGTTTACTATCATTTCAACCTCATTAACCTGATGAGGTTTCAAATGTTTCAAAGAATATATTTCGATTTGAATATATTTAATCAAACTAAGCTTCATAACCGGTGTATTACATATAATTTCATAGGATTTCAACCATAGACTGTGTTCTGGCTTCCTTTTCTTTTTACAAGTTTACTATCATTTGAACCTCATTAACCTGATGAGGTTTCAAATGTTTCAAAGAATATACCTCGATTTGAATGAATTTAATCAAATAAAGTTTCAAATCCAATCTATTTATTATAAATTCATAAGATTTCAACCATAGAATGTGTTCTACTTCATTTTATCTTGACACCTTTACTATCACTTGAACCTCATTAACTTGATGAGGTTTCAAATGTTTCAAAGAATATACCTCGACTTGAATTGATTTAATCAAACAAAGCTTCATAACCGATGTATTCTATATAAATTCCATATTACAAATATAGACTGTGTTCTGGCTTCATTTTTCTTGACAAGTTTATTATCATTTGAACCTCATTAACCTGATGAGGTTTCAAATGTTTCAAAAATATGTACCTCCATTTGATTGAATTTAAACAAACAAAGCTTCATAACCGGTGTATTCAATATAATTTCATAAGATTTCAACTATAGACTGTGTTCTGGCTTCATTTTCTCTTGACAAGTTTACTATCATTTGAACCTCATTAACCTGATGAGGTTTCAAATGTTTCAAAGAATATACCTCGATTTGAATGAAAAGAATCACACAAAGCTTCATAACCGATGTATTCAATATAAATTCATAAGATTTCAACGATAGACTGTGTTCTGGCTTCATTTTCTCTTAAAAGGTTTTTTATCATTTGAACCTCATTAACCTGATGAGATTTCAAATGTTTCAAAGAATATATCTCGATTTGAATAAATTTATTCATTTAAAGTTTCACAACCGATCTATTCTATATAAATTCCAAATTACAAATATAGACTGTGTTCTGGCTTCATTTTCTCTTGACAAGTTTACTATCATTTGAACCTCATTAACCTGATGAGGTTTCAAATGTTTCAAAAATATGTACCTCCATTTGATTGAATTTTAAACAAACAAAGCTTCATAACCGATGTATTCAATATAAATTCATAAGATTTAAACCATAGACTGTGTTCTGGCTTCTTTTTGTCTGGACAAGTTTACTATCATTTGAACCTCATTAACATGATGAGGTTTCAAATGTTTCAAAGAACATAACTCAATTTGAATGAATTTAATCAAACAAAGCTTTATAACCGATGTATTCAATATAAATTCATATGATTTCAACTATAGACTGTTTTCTGGCTTCATTCCTTCTTGACAAGTTTACTATCATTTCAACCTCATTAACCTGATGAGGTTTCAACTGTTTCAAAGAATATATCTCGATTTGAATAAATTTAATCAAACTAAGCTTCATAACCGGTGTATTACATATAATTTCATAGGATTTCAAACATAGACTGTGTTCTGGCTTCCTTTTCTCTTTACAAGTTTACTATCATTTGAACCTCATTAACCTGATGAGGTTTCAAATGTTTCAAAGAATATACCTCGATTTGAATGAATTTAATCAATTAAAGTTTCACATCCAATCTATTTATTATAAATACATAAGATTTCAACCATAGAATGTGTTCTACTTCATTTTATCTTGACACCTTTACTATCACTTGAACCTCATTAACTTGATGATGTTTCAAAGGTTTCAAAGAATATACCTCGACTTGAATTGATTTAATCAAACAAAGCTTCATAACCGATGTATTCAATATAAATGCATAAGATTTCAACCATAGACTGTTTTCTGGCTTCACTTTCTCTTGACAAATTTTTTATCATTTGAACCTCATTAACCTGATGAGATTTCAAATGTTTCAAAGAATCTATCTCGATTTGAATAAATTTATTCAAACAAAGCTTCATAACCGGTGTATTCAATATAATTTCATAAGATTTCAACCATAGACTGTGTTATGGCTTCGTTTTCTCTTGACAAGTTTACTATCATTTGAACCTCATTAACCTGATGAGGTTTCAAATGTTTCAAAGAATATACCTCGATTTGAATGAATTTAATCATTTAAAGTTTCACATTCGATCTATTCTATATAATTTCATAAGATTTCAGCCATTGACTGCGCTTTTAAACCAATTCCTATATACAAGTTTACTATCATTTGAACCTCATTAACCTGATGAGGTTTGAAATGTTTCAAAGAATATACCTCGATTTGAATGAATTTATTCATTTAAAGTTTCACAACCGAGCTATTCTATATAAATTCCAAATTACAAATATAGACTGTGTTCTGGCTTCATTTTCTCTTGACAAGTTTACTATCATTTGAACCTCATTAACCTGATGAGGTTTCAAATGTTTCAAAACTATGTACCTCCATTTGATTGAATTTAAACAAACAAAGCTTCATAACCGATGTATTCAATATAAATTCATAAGATTTCAACCATAGACTGTGTTTTGGCTTTTTTTGTCTTGACAAGTTTACTATCATTTGAACCTCATTAACATGATGAGGTTTCAAATGTTTCAAAGAATATACCTCGATTTTAATGAATTTAATCACACAAAGCTTCATAACCGATGTATTCAATATAAATTCTTAAAATTTCAACCATAGACTGTGTTCTGGCTTCATTCTTTCTTGACAAGTTTACTATCATTTGAACATCATTAACCTGATGTGGTTTCAAATGTTTCAAAGAATATATCTCGATTTGAATAAATTTAATCAAACCTATGCTTCATAACCGGTGTATTCAATATAAATTCATAAGATTTCAACCATAGACTGTGTTCTGGCTTTTTTTTGTCTTGACAAGTTTACTATCATTTGAACCTCATTAATATGATGAGGTTTCAAATGTTTCAAAGAATATACCTCGTTTTTAATTAATTTAATCACACAAAGCTTCATAACCGATGTATTCAATATAAATTCTTAAAATTTCAACCATAGACTGTGTTCTGGCTTCATTTTCTCTTGACAAGTTTACTATCATTTGAACCTCATTAACCTGATGAGGTTTTAAAATGTTTCAAAAATATGTACCTCCATTTGATTGAATTTAAACAAACAAAGCTTCATAACCGATGTATTCAATATAAATTCATAAGATTTCAACCATAGACTGTGTTCTGGCTTCTTTTTGTCTTGACAAGTTTACTATCATTTGAACCTCATTAACATGATGAGGTTTCAAATGTTTCAATGAATATACCTCGATTTGAATGAATTTAATCAATTAAAGTTTCACATCCAATCTATTTATTATAAATTCATGAGATTTCATCCATAGAATGTGTTCTACTTCATTTTATCTTGACACCTTTACTATCACTTGAACCTCATTAACTTGATGAGGTTTCAAATTTTTCAAAGAATATACCTCGACTTGAATTGATTTAATCAAACAAAGCTTCATAACCGATGTATTCAATATAAATTCATAAGATTTCAACCATAGACTGTTTTCTGGCTTCATTTTCTCTTGACAAGTTTTTTATCATTTGAACCTCATTAACCTGATGAGATTTCAAATGTTTCAAAGAATATATCTTGATTTGAATAAATTTAATCAAACAAAGCTTCATAACCGGCGTATTCAATATAATTTCATAAGATTTCAACCATAGACTGTGTTATGGCTTCGTTTTCTCTTGACAAGTTTACTATCAAATTGAATGGTAAGCCAGTTCGACATGAAACCAAAATTCTGGACACAGTCCACGGCAGCAGGAGTCACAGATGTGCAGTTTATGATTTAGAGGTTAGAAACATGAATGGAGAAGTTAAGTTCACTACAGAAGCTGCCACCCTCAGTAAACTGACAACTGTGAGGAACGCTAGACCGGAAGCGGTGCAGCAAAAATTTGAGCACCTAGAGGATATCAAGTTCTCTGATGTGTCTCAACACAATGAGTTAGAAATTCATGTGATCATTGGTTTGGAGGACTTAGGTAAGGTAAAGACAGGACGTATGATACGAGGGGAGGAAAACCAACCCATTGCTGAGGAAACCAAATTAGGATGGACACTGCTAGGACCAACCTATCAAGGAACAAAAGATTGTGGTCATGAAAGTAGTGTGCTATTTTGTATGGAACAAAAACAAGAGATATCTACTGAGGTAGAAAGACTATGGGACTTAGAGACTGTTGGAATTAGAGAAGGGGATCGAGTACATACTGAGTTTAAAGATACAGTCACGTTCAATGGTACACGCTACGTTGTTAAGCTACCCTGGAAGTCTGAGTTAATTAGATCATCGTTACAAGACAACAAACAGCTATGCGAGAAGCGGTTAAGATCACAGATGAAACGATTATCAGCAATACCTGAGCAATTGGAAGCCTATGATGGTATCATACAGGAGCAAATAAAGTCTGGAATCGTTGAAAGGGTTCCAGAGAAAGCAATGGAAGTCAAGGAAGGAAAGCACTATATACCACATCACGCAGTCATCAGACGAGAAGCTGAGTCAACCAAAGTAAGAATAGTGTTTGATGCGTCAGCAAAGGAGAGAAGAAGTGGTAGGTCATTGAATGAATGTCTTCACAAAGGACCGGCGTTGATGCCTATGTTGTTTGACATTGTTTTGCGTTATAGAATGTATGCAGTCGCATTAGTGGGTGATGTGCAGAAAGCTTTTCATCAGATTGAGGTATCTGAAGAGGACAGAGATTTTTTAAGGTTTTTGTGGATGGAGGATCCAAAGGATGTGTGTTCGAAGGTTTGTGAGCTGAGGTTTGTGAGAGTTATTTTTGGGGCAGGGCCCAGTCCATTTTTGTTGAATGCTACGCTGCAAAAGCACATTTCAGACTATGAGCAGGCGGATCCAGAGTTTGTAAGGAAGGTGGTTAGAAGTTTATTTGTGGATGATTTTGTTGGTGGAGCTATGAATTCGAGTGAAGCTGTAGTCTTGAGAGGGAAGCTCACAGAAGTTATGCAGAAGGGGGGGATTCACACTCCATAAATGGAAGTCCAACAGTGAGGAAGTACGAAGGGGTCTGACAGAGGAAAGGAAAGGTGATAATGAGAAAACCTTTGCGAAACAAAGTTTAAATCAGAGTGAAAGTCAGAGTAAGGTACTTGGGATCAAGTGGAATCCAGAGAGCGATGTCATGGCTGTGGAGATATCACAAGTTGTAGAGCAAACAGAAAGAAGTCAAATCATGACAAAGAGAGAGTTGTTGAGCCGGTTGTCAAGAATTTATGATCCACTAGGAGTGGTAGGACCATTCACGATTGTAGCTCGAAAGATGTTTCAAGATGTGCGCAGAGAAGGAATAAGTTGGGACAGTTCAGTAAGTGAAGAAATGCAAAACAGGTGGGACGCTTTTGTGAGTCAGGTGCAGCAACAGCCAGAGATAGAGTTTCCGAGATGTGTGACATCAGCAGAGAAACCAGAAGAGATGTCACTACACACATTTGCAGATGCTAGTCAAACAGCATACTGTGCTGCAGTGTATTTAGTAGTGAAGTTACCACAAGGAAGATTCGGAAAATTGCTGACTGCCAAAACAAGATTGCCACCATTGAAGAAGAACATGACAATTCCACGTTTAGAGTTGACAGCAGCGAGAGTAGCAGCAAGATTAGTCACCACAGTAAGAGGAGCATTGAAAGAATTCGGGATCAAGAAAGTTTACATGTGGTCAGACAGTTGCACGGTTCTACATTGGCTTGAAAAAAGGGGTCAATATCGACAGTTTGTTGAGCACTGAGTCAAGGACAGTTGATTGAAATACAAAGGCCACTGCAAGGCATTGCATCATTAGAGTTAAAGGGACCTGTAACCAAGAAGGTTTTAAAGTCAGACTGTGAAAAGAGGAATGAAAGACCAAAGAGACTTGCTACGTTTACAGGGGAAGAAAAGAGAGAACTACAAACTGAGATTTTGAATCAAGAAGATTAACTTCTTGATTGGGGGGAGTGTAAGAAATATTGGTAGACTTTTAGTTCTAAAGGACATTAGTCCGGGTTTTAGCCCGTGCGTATTTTGTTATTTGATATCGAACGATTGTCGTAAGCTACGAGCGGAAGCCAGTTCGTTGTAGACCGTTGTTATGTTAGATTGAGAGAAATTACGTTACGATGTTGCATAAAGTTTGCATCGAAGTTTGCCAGAATATTCATGTATTTTAATTGTGAACTCGCACGGTTGGGGTATTTCCAACACCAAAGTAAAGGATCCTTCTTCAAAAATTTTCCTCGTGCTCCGATTTATAGGAGAACTGTCACGAAGCTCTCAAGGTTTCCTTGTCGCTAATGGCAGGCATGATATTGGGAGATGCATTCTAAGCCAAACTAAAGGATGTTTCTTCAAAAATTTTCCTCGGGCTTTGATTCATAGGATAACTGTTACAAAACGATCAAGGTTCCATTGTCGCTAAAGGCAAGCATAATATTGGGAGATGCATTCTAAGCCAAAGTAAAGGATATTTCTTCAAAAATTTCCTCGCGCTCCTATTTACAGGCGAACAGTCACGAATCTATCAAGGTTTCAAGGCATGATATTGGGAGATGCATTCTAAGCCAAAGTAAAGGGCGTCGCCCCAAAAATTTTCCATGTCAATGCTCCAACCTACAATTTACCCTAGCCACGCCACTCATTGTGGCACGCTCTATTCCCATACAGTTATAGCGAACTAATCTGTGTTATTGCTTCGATTGAATACCAGATCAGGGTCTTGCTATCTCTGTGTTTGAAAATCATTCTTTGTAACCAAACTGCGCATGCGCATGATGACGTCATTGGTTTCGACTCATCATTCGGCGGAAAATCAGCAAGTTGTGCCCCCCCCCCCCGCCAATTGGTACCCACGACGACCCTGCTTCAGAGGCAACGTTTTGAAGGCAAAATGAATCGATCACTCTTCGCACGGTTCTACCCACATTTAGACCCCATTTAGAACATCCAATGTTGTTCGGATATCAAAGAAGCAAAGTTTGGCGTGACCACTGCCTCGGTAATAAAAGTTCAATGGCGTTTAAAAGCCAGCGATCGCTTTTTAATGTACTTGCAATGATATTTAGCAAATAGAAAAACACTAATATGACTTTATGTTGTTTGTGAAGGGCTTCATTGGCGAGGATCAAGACCCCAACATGATGGGCCTTTTTCGAAATCAGTTTTCTCCGAATTTATGAGTTCTTTGTAGAAAAAGCCGCAAGGAAAATTCAAAGATATTAGTGCTGAGCTAAAAATTATAATTTTTTCCTGAATTTATCTTATAATCGCTTGCACGACGAGCCAAATGTGTGTGTGGGGGGGGGGGGGGGGTACTTTCTACCGTCGCGTCGATTCTTTTGTTTATGTGACGTCATAGTCACATCTGATTAGCTCACGTGCAAATGTAAACATCCGGTTCGGCTCCATTGATAGATTATTTGTCCTTGTTAGACGCGCTTTTGTTAAACTATGATCACGTGGATCTGAATAGCCAATTAGACGATAGTAGTCACTGTTGTTATACTTGCACGCCATATTGTGGGTTTGAAAAGGATCATGGTACAGGTGCGTCGCAGACTGTCGCCGAGTAATGGAAACACACATGGACACGTTTTCTCTAATGACAATGTGCTCTTGTGAAGCCTGTTTTTTACGAGGCGGATTTTTTGTTCAAACTCCAAATTTCGCTCAAATATTTTTATTTGGCATGCGCAGAGTTCAAGCGCACAATATTTTTTGATTTGCGCATGCCCAGAAAAAGTTCAAGCGGAGTATGAGCGAAAAATTCCACCTCATTGAAAACATGCTTAATGCAGCTATCATTTTATTGCCCCGACCCCCCACCCCGGGATAGACGGGGCTATTCGCCTCCTGTTCACTGAAAAATTTTGCCCCGGGGAGCGGAGACACCAAATATTTGGTGTCTATATTTATCTTTTCAGCAGTTACTGGTGAGTTATTAACTTATTTCTTTCCTTTCTGGTTTTAAGGTTAATTCGGTTTGTTCTTACAGGATTTAACAGTTTTTCTCTTGTTACAGGCTTATTTTGGTTATTGTTTTTTTACAGGAGTTAATAGTCTTCTTCCTACTGATTTCAGTGTTTTGTTGCGTTTATGGGTTTAGTATAATGAGTTCTTATTAGTTGTAATTCGAAAATAGAAGTTTCTGCTTTCGAATTAAAATAGGATCACACACATTTGTTGCCCTGGTAGGCGAGGACATCGCTCACTTTTAGAAGAGAAAAACGGGAATGACCCCGCATCAGCCCCACCTATCCGGGGTGGGGGGTCAGTGCAATAAAACGATAGCTGCATAAGCAAGTGTAGCTGCGTTTCCACTTTTGTCAAAATATGCTAACTTGTTCAGGTCAGGATACTATCAGCGAAAGTCTATAGGATTTTCTGAAAAAGAGCTTGAACCCCGTTTAAGATGTTTGGATTCTGCGTAGTTGCGATTTCAAGGTCACCGTTATTCATTCTCCCTTTGTAAATTCGCGTATCCCCCAAAGGTCTTCGCCCATTCCATTGATCATTTCATTTTTTCACTTCATTTCATTTTATCATATTTAAACACAAAAACCTTATCAGCTAAAAAGAACTATTGGTATACGAAGTAAACATCTATTTACAAATAGAATTTTACAAAATTTGCTGATCTTCCTCGGGATAGTGAGAGATTGGCAGAGTGATTGGCAGAAGATATTTGATCACATGCCAATCAAAGAAATTAACGGAGATATGGCGACATAATCTTAACATAGCACAAAAGAACGGCAGGCGCCACTAATCTTCCTTTTGTTTTCATCGATCGAGAACATCAAATACAATAGGTTATATTTAGCTGGACCCAGTCCCTAGCTAGGTTGCTTTTAACCCTGTTGATTTACTTTAAAATTCAGCACCAAAAGAGCAGCCGCAAGTAAGTCATCAGTCTACTTAGATCACACGTTGCCACGTTATAATTTCTTTGTCATCACATAGAATATCGTTATGAAATATCACTTCAAGTTGGTAGCCCGGTGTCAAAGAAGATTTCTTGCTTAAATGCCCGGAGAAAAATTTATGATCAAATGCCTGGTTACTGTTATGTATGTTCCTCTTGACTGGGAGAAGATAGTTATATTTCATTTCATTTAATTTCATTTGAAAAGATTGCAACATACAAGAGCATCATCTTATTTAATAACAACACGAACAAAGAATAAACAATTGATCTACCTACTAATAACAACTTATGACTGTTCACGTAATACGAAAGGACTTTTAAGGAAGGTGGCAATCTCTTTAATCAGGCCAAAGTTTTCATTTGACATTATAAATGTAAATTTCTCGTGTGACGCTAAGTTCTCAAAATTAGGGACCAGTTTCCGAAAAAGTAGTAAGAGTTTGTGTCTACCAACTTCTATGCGGCGAGCATTTCTATCTTGCATTTGCGAGTAGGGTTCTTCATAGAAACAAGTTTTGTATAAACTACTGTAAGAACGAAGTTTGTTACCTCCTCCATTGCTACTTCATAGTTACAAGCACTGATGATATTAACCAAATTTTAGAGCAATGGTCAAATATGTTTTCTATTATTCCGGAAAAGCATGCCCCGATGCGCAACAGAAGATTTTCTGAAAATTTCTCTCCCTGGTTGACTCATATGTAAATCTCATAAACTCATGTGTAAATCTCGAGATAGGCTGAAGTCCTTGAGAAACTTTAGTTCTAAGTCGGATCTTTTAATGCACGCTTATAGGCAGCTGCGAAAGCGAATGAATAAACTGAACGAGAATTTGAAGCGCGAATTTTTCACAAACAAGATTGCCTCCTGTGATGGCGACCTAAAAACACATGGGAAACAATTAGTCAAGTTCTAAATAAGAAGTCTAAGACCACTCACATCTCATCCCTGGAGGTTGAAGGAAAAACGGTTAGCTAGCTAGCTATTGCAGAACAAACGAATAATTTGTTTGTGAAATTGGCAAGAACTTCAGTGATAAAATACCTGAGACATCTAATCCTCTCTCCGGGGGGGTGGGGGGGTGGTACTCATATGTTTTGCCGTACGGGGACGTGCCGCTTAACAGGGTACCATTTTCAGGATTCCTACTCCGGGACTGGGTACTACTTTTGTATAGTCGGCTCCATGACAGGTAAAGGAAATTCCCTCAACAAGTAATTCAAAACAAGCAAGGCAGCAAAAGTTTCTCTGAAACCCAGGTAGCTGGCGCGCTCGTTCTGCATTCCAGAAATTGTTTCTAAAAGCAAGCATGAGCATAAATCCAGAGAAGAAGGATATATCAACACATATACCTCGGGCATGTTATTTCCTTGGTTTAGAAGCTGAACAGTACGTATTTTAACAGCACCCAAAAAATAAGAGAATTAAATCACCTCCCAATCGACTTTGAACCAAATAAATAAATAGGTATATGTGTAGATATTTTTTTTATTCAATTTATTTAACGTTGGCTATTTACAATATACAATAGCACAAAGGTGCGAATTTAGGCCAACTACAATTAAAAACAAAAAATACAAAAAGAAATTAAATATACCCTAAGTTTTCTGCATAACGCTTGCATAGTCTGCAGTCACAGCTAACCGTGTACGTTTTAATTCTTCTTTTAAACATTGAAAGAGATTCAGATTCCTTTATGTCGGCAGGTAGTGTCCTCCAGAGCTTCTGCCCGAGGAACCGCACAGTTTCTGTTCCAAACCTCATTGTTTTAACTTTTGGTAAACATATGTTTCCGCCATCCCTCAGCTCATACGAAGGCACTTTTTCTATGAAAATCTCATTCATAAAGCTAGGGGCGTTTCCTGATTTTGTTTTATATCTTTCAGTTAGAAGTAACCTCTTTGATATATCTATCTTCTTTGATCGATGCTCTTATTTGCTCTAGAAAACAATTTCTGGAATGCACAACAAGCGAGATAGCTACCTGGGTTTCAGAGAAGCTTTTGCAGATTTGCTTGTTTGAATTGCTGGTTGAGAGAATTTCCTTTGTCTGCGATCGCCAATCAAAAGCAACTCACGCTATTGTCTTACAAAATCTATCCTTGTTTTAATATCTCATTTTCAGGACGGGAAAGTAACAGAATGAATGAATAACCATATCTTTGAAACGGGTTTTTCGGATTGTAAACAAACGTTTATCTCTATAATGTACAATACCTGCCAAAAGTCATTGGAACACTTAGGCCATTTCTTGACAATCCGCAACTTGAACCATAGCTATTAGGTTTAAACAACCCCTCAACCCTGAAACAACATTGTTCTGAGGGGGAGAGGGGGAAGTCGTAAAAAGGCAAACATAGAAAAGGTGTTCCAAGACTTTTAGCAGGCATTGTACATTGTTTCCCACACGTGTCCTGGATAAATTTTGATGGATAGGGTGAATTCACAATAAAGGTACACGTATTTTTTCAATAAAACAGCAACAAGGGCATATTTTGTAACACAATAGCAACAGTTGCATTTGATTGACACCTGAATTCAAAGCGATTAGTGTATGGAACGCCATTTGCACAAAAATGACATAATATAGGATTATGTCACATAAACCTATCTTATGTGCACATAAACTAGGATTATGTACATAAACTATGATTATGTCGACATAATATAGGTTTCGTTAAGAAGCCATGCTTCGTTATTGCAAAGAATGTGGGATGAAATCCAAACGCAATCCAAACAATCCAAACAAGGACTAGCAAATATATTCAAAGATTCTCGCGCATGGCAATACATTTTCAGGATATTGACTTGCTTTGAACTTTACCAGCATAACAAACAGACTTACACAACAGGGGCAGTCCTCATTATCCTCACAATGCTTACGTGCAAATTTCAAAACGAAATGTTTTGGAGCTTCCAATTTGTTCCAATTTGTCTAATTTGCTAGACATTACCAACTCAAGTACCTTCCATCGGTAAAAATAACACGAACCAAGTGAAAACAAAAACTCACTTGAATAAATAGTTGCTTAAATAGTTGTTTTCTAGTACTGGAGTGTCTTAAGTTCTTAGCGGTCTGAAAGCTAAATTAAGAGTTTCTCATCAACAATATGTGTATGATGACAAATACTTTCAAATCAGGAATCATGAACTACCCAACACCTACTATCAGAAATGGTAGTTTCTTGTGACATGTTCTTTAACAGATCGTTTATCTCCTGACACTGCTCCGTGGGTCTGCTGCATCCCTTAAAGAGAAAAAAGGTCGATTTACACGAGCAAAAAAACTATTTTGAACCTACATGTGTTTTTACAGCTTGCATTCTACTACACTTTCTAATCACTATACAACACTACAGAGGAAATACCACGCCAAGCGAAAGACAATAGCGGTCCCATGCCAAATAAAAGGCTGTTTTAGTAACAAGGCGCGGACGTCTTCAAAGACGGGGACGCTCAGAGGTTTTTGGAGCATTCCAATTTTCCAGCCTTTTTATCTCAAATAGCTGCTCATAAAGAGGAGTACTTACTGCTTGGAAATAGTTTGTGTTCTCGTGTCTCCATTGGTTATGGATATTTCTTACTTTCCATATCGACGTTCTATTTTTGGTGGGCGGCCTTCCAAAGTATAATTTTCAGGTTGTCGATTTCATAACAGAACTTCAACAAAGCCCCAGGAGATTTACAAAAGTTTTAAAGTTGATTTCGCTTTGTAAATTACATCCCTGAACAAAAGAATTCTTCTGGCGTCTTATCGGCCCACGTCTTCTTGCTAAAATAGCCTAAATTAAGAAATGCGACGTTGATTATAGTACATTCAACTACTCTCTAAAAACGATTGAAAACTAATGGGTGCTGCACTAGATTTTGGTCCGTGTTGCGATAATGTCACGAGCGCAACTCTTTCGGTTCTTTTACCTAGGAAAAGAAAAGTTGCATTGAGGGACTTAGTGCTTGCTTGCTACATTTCAAAATATTTCAATAGTCAAACCATTTGAAGGATTTCACATTCATCCTTCAAAAGAAAGTTGTACGAGCTATAGCCTTTGAAAATCTTTGTGCACCTTGCTCCTTTTTTCTCGTTCTCCGACTTCTCAAGCTGCAGGATCTTTTTGAAAATGAAACAGCTGACAATCGTTTATGAATCTGTTGATAAGTTTTCCCTATCTTGTTTTCATGAGTTTTTTTATACGCTTTCTCAGCTCATCAACATGATACAAGGCAACCAAATAAATGTAAGATTCTTCTGACATGGAAAAATACTTTGTAATGTGGCTTGAAATCCATAATGTATTCAGGTGAGAAATCTAGAAACACGCTTCAACAGTAGTGAGTTTCCGGTAACACCCATTTGTTCACCACCAACTACCAGTCCTGGAACTTCAAACAACCAGCCAATATTAGCAGTCACATTTAAATATGAAATTTATGACATTGGTGTTCTCTCCTCGATTACTGTACCCATTGAGAGAACTGGTCCTTTAAAAATACTCTGCGCACAAATTCCCTTATTAATTTGTTATTTTGTTGGTTTGCATTTAATTATCATAACTTTATATTTTGATGTTGTATGTTGCAATCATTTCAATGGCCTTTATGTACGTAGTGGAATTTTAGAATGAACTAAACTGAACTAAACTGAACTAAACTGAATTGAACTGAACAAAACTTAGAGACCCTTTACATGGAGACCCGACATGAAACTCATGCCGGCATGAACTCATGTCGCCGTGAGACCCGACATGAAAATTTCCAAACACGAGGCAAAGTCGATTTGGTTTTCATATCGCCCGATAGGAGAACATTGTGTTCACATGAGAATTTCATCCCATTTCTGCCGGCATGACTTTTCATGCCGGCATGAAAAAGCGACATGAAATTCTCATATCGCCCCGAAATGAAAGTTTCATGTCACCCCGACATCATGTAAACACAACAGTAGCTCAGACCAGCACCCGAAATGAAAATTTGTGCCGGCATGAAACTCATGCCTCCATGAGTTTCATGTCGGGTCTCATGTAAAGGGCCTCTTATGTATCATCAAAATTATTGGTCATTGATCACGTTGAAAAACATAAACACATTTAAACTTCAATGACAAAGAGAACGTGACCAGGGAGTCTCTAATTTATTCTTACCAGCAGGAATAGGCAATGAAAAGTACAAAAGAAAATAATACACCCATTTCTTAAAAGAAAGCGCTCATAAAAAATGGTTGGCTCAATTTGTCGAAAATTCCGAAACAACCCTTTCTGCATTTAAAAAGCTAAGAGACTTATGTAATTTGCAGCTTTCATTTTCACAGCGCACTCAAAATGTTTTGACACTTTACAGCTAGCAACTGTTTGGACATTATTTTGAATGCAAATTATGTTATTCTCGTTTTGAGACCTTACTAAGTAATTTGGGAGCTCTCTTGACGAAGCTAAATTAACTCTACACTTCTGGCATTAAACATATAAGAAACGCGTGAGAAACTTTGGTCAGCAAAGTGGCCCAAAAATTTAAGGAACTGCCTACCGGCCGCAGACCCTAGTTTCTTATAGAAAGGGATACGTTCGGACATGCACTCATTGTTTTGTAAGAAACGCCGTATAAGAAACATGGTAGGCTCAAATGCTTGAAACTTAAGAACTTACGCTACCTGAATTTAAAAGCTAAGAAACTTTATAATTTTCAGTTTTAATTTCCCCCTATCACTCAAAATAGTTTGGATATTAAACAGCACTGTTTTCTGCCAGTCTTCACTTGACATAAAGTTTACATTCATTTTCAGTTCATTTCCAAGTTTCCCTCCAAATATTTAAACTTTATTTGTAAATTTGTTTTGGCATCAACTTCGGAAGGGAGTATCATTACTGGATTTTCAACGATAAAGTTTCAACGACTTTTTTTCATTCTGAGTGAATTCTGTTATTTATTGCATTTAAATCTAACCAGGCATCTTCCAAGCTCTTCAATAAATTCGATCATTTTTCGTCGGAAAATGGTCTTAAAACTCAACAAAGAACTAAGTACCTACCGCCCCTGACCTTAGTTTCTTATGAAAAAATGTGTCTGTGGATCACCTGAGGAAGCTTGGTCCTCCGTCACGCGCTGTATTTAATGTAGATTGTTCCCTGATGGTTGCGATATCATTAATAAACAATAAAAAGATAAGAATAGCCTTAAATAACGGACTCATCATATTAAACCCATAAGCGCAGCAAAAACACCGAAATCAGTAGAACGAAGACTATCAACTCCTGTAAAAGAAACAATAACCAAAATAAGACAGTAACAAGAGATAAACTGTGTAAGACAAAACCGAATTAACCTTTAAACCTGAAAGGAAAGAAATAAGTTGATAACTCACCAGTAACTGCTCAAAAGATCAACGTGAAATAACCAAATACTAGTTTTGTTGCACTCTCATCAGTTTGGTTCGTGCGAAGAACAAATTACCAATAAAACAGGCCACTTTTATAGCAGACGAACAAACTAAAACCGAAAATCACACGCTATTAGCACATAAGCCACTTGTTGGCTAAACCCAAAAGACAACCGCCAAATATCAAAGCCTTGGCGCAAAATTAGAACAGTTGCAACGTGAAAACAAACTCCTTCTGTCGGCAGAGGGAGGGATCCCGAAGTTTGATAAACACCGCTTCTAAAACCTTGAGGTGGAAGGCAGACCTAGCCCTACCCAGAATTTGGAAACAATCCTCGCTATAGTTGTTACCACACTCATACTGCTCAGTAAGTGAGTACCAATGGCAGAATCACTTTCTTGAGAAGGAATTTTTTCTTCGCACGAACCAAACTGATGAGAGTGCGACGGAACTAGCATCTTTTCAGCCGTTTCAGCCTTTACTGGTGAGTTACTAACTTATTTCTTTCCTTTCAGGTTTTAAGGTTAATTCGGTTTTGTCTTACAGGATTGAACAGTTTTTCTCTTGTTACAGGCTTATTTTGGTTATTGTTTCTTTTACATGAGTTAATAGTCTTCTTTCTCTGATTTCGGTGTTTTTGTTGCGTTTATGGGTTTAATATGATGAATCCGTTATTTAAGGCTATCTTTAAATTTTGTACCACGAATCATTTGTTTGAATAAAAAGATACCATACGGAGCATACTTACATCACATAGCGATTCGAGTGACGATGAGCAATTTAAGAGCACTTCTCTAAACAAATCTACATTTTCTTCATCCATGCTTTTAACTTGAGAAAGATAGAAAGAAGAAAAGAAAGATAAAATGGTTAGAAGTAAAAAAAATAACATATTGCAAAGATTTATTTGTCATTAACATGAACAACGACACTTCATTGCTTTGTTCGATGAGATTTATTATCAATGAAATTTTGACGAAAAGATGAACAAATAAAACCTGGGGTTTTGCAACTGCTATAGATACCTGGTGGATTTTCAGGACAAAAACCCTCAAGTTATATTGCAATGAGTCAATACAAAGTCCTTTTATCTTTCGATAATATCACAGATATTCTTCCATTTAAAAATTTTTACCTTTGCTTCGATGTTAACTCTTCAAAAATTCGATAAATTGCCTCATTGCCCAGCTTATTACCTAGGATAACAATGAAAAATTTGTCATATTGCTAAATGCACAGAACGTGGAAATCCCTCCTTGATTCATTGAAACTCTCTACATTAGTAATCTATAAAGCCATTCTATCTTTCGATAATTTGAAAGATATTCTTCCATTTTCTTAATTGTTAACTATTCTTCCAGTAATTTACAAAGTCCTTTTATCTTTCGATAATGTCAAAGATATTCTTCCGTGTTCTCAATTATTAACTGTTTCCTCCAGTAATCTATAAAGCCATTCTATCTTTCGATAACTTCAAAGATATTCTTCTGTTTTCTTAAAATATTAACTATTTCCTTCAATAATTTACAAAGTCCTTTTATCTTTCGATAAGGTCAAAGATATTCTTCGATTTAACAGTTTTTACCTTTGCTTCGATGTTAATTCTTCAAAAGTTCAATCAATTGCCTCCTTGTCCAGCTTTTTACCTAGGATCAGAATGAAAGATTTGTCACATTCCTAAATGCACAGAACAAGAAAATTCCCTCTGGATTCATTGAAACTCTATACATTAGTAATCCATAAAGCCGTTCTATCTTTCGATATTGTCAAAGATATTCTTCCGTTTTCTCAATTATAAACTATTTCTTCCAGTAGTCTACAAAGCCCTTTTATCTTTCAATAATGCCAAAGATATGGATTAAAAGAGCAGAGCTCCATTGTAAGTAGAAATCATACAGGGTGTCCCAAAATAGTGTCCGACTTTTAAATTTTAATATGTCCGAGACTGTTTGATGTATTAGAACCATTTGGACATTTTTGAAAGCTGAAACATATAATTTTCTGTTGAGTCTATCGCTGTTTAAATTTTGGAATTTTTAGAATACCAATTTTAAATGTTTTTTACTCTTTACTGTACCCTTTACTATTCTACAATGTTATTCTAATTTCCAAATAGACTTGTCCAGATAGCCCAGAAAACACAATTAAAAGTACTTTCAGAAACCTGAGAATGTCATTCACAAACTTTAAAATTTTTCAAATATTTCAAATATAAATATTATACGAGGGGACATTTAAAGCTTACTCTCAAGTACCGAATAATCGTCCCCCCGGCTTATTAATTTTTGAAAAATTTTCCAACCCCCCCCCCCACTTTTATTCCAACCCCCCTTTTATTAATTCTTGAAAAATAGAAGTAATAGTGAACAATTTTTTTCAATAATTCCTGCTAAGCAAATGTACTTACTGTATTTATTAACATTATTCTCCGTTGTTTGTCTGACCCGTGTTACATACGTGTTTTACATACGTGGTACCCATGTTAGATACGTGTTTTACTAAGAAAACGAACAACGACTATTCTCAATTTTTCCAACCCCCCGATTGTTCCAACCCCCCTCCGATTATTATAATATTGAACCATTTCCAACCCCCCCCCCCGATTATTCTCACTCCCCCCGTTTATTCGGTAATTGAGAGTAGTTATGAACAACGCAGTCGTTCTAGCCCATTGGTAGTAAACATGTCAACTTTGTCAACTTTTTGTCCGTTATGCAAGTTTTGCGCTTTGAAATAAATGCATCTCGGACAGTTAGGTATTTTCTTTGATGGCATTTTCAAATTTGCTCAATCAATCTTTTGAAACCAGGCAATAATCTTTGTTTCTCAAACTCGGTACATTTCAATGTCAATCTTGACATAACGCATCGCTGTGTTATCTGGGATAACATGCCCCCTTACCAGTGGTAGCAGTTAGATTTCTACTAATTCGAGTACCTCTTCTTCAAAGAATGAAACTTGAAGCTTTCTTTTCCACTAAGAAAATGGCTACTTTGGTATTCCATCAGTAAATATTATTGTAAAGTTAGATAATGGTAGAGAAAAGGTGCAGAAAACATGCAAAAATTGGTGAAAACTTTGAGAAAACTTTGCGGTTTCTTAGTATTTGTCAAATTTGAACAGCAACAGACTCAAAAGAAAATCAACCATCCAACCGATTCACATAATTTGGTAAGATGTTAACGACGTGTCAAAGAGGCTTTTGGCTTCTTTTATCTTCTTTTAAATTATATCTTGGCTTCAGTCGAGGATTTGAAATTAGAAATATGGTCATTTTTAAATGGTCCCCCGACAGTGTTTACCTTTGCTTCGATGTTAATTCTTCAAAACTTTGATCAATTGCTTCCTTTTCCAGCTTTTTACCTAGGATCATAATGAAAAATTTGTCACATTGGTACAGAACAAGAAAATTCCTCTTTGATTCATTGAAACGCTATACATGGTCGTACATGTTGTACATGTTAAACATGTTGGTCTAGCCAATATGACCCCCCGACCAGTATGGCCTCAAGAAACCATCCTCGCTCTCAAACGTTTTCAAAATGGTGACTGCATTGACTGGAGTAGCAACAAAATCATCTTACGTGCTTGCCTGCCTTCAGATGAGGAGGATACGTTACGTGGAAAATTACTTGGAAAATAGACAAGAAACTTTTCAGCTTTGAATTTTTCCAATTTCATCCTTCAGTGAATTATCTCCAGGGCCGTGCGAAGTACCCTAAACGTAGGGGAGGGGGGAGGGGGGATATGACATTTCAAGAGGAACTTCTTTAGTTAGCTAAAGGAGGCCCAGGGGAGCTTCACATTTTTGTCATATAGGACTAGGAGTGTGCGCTAGATTTGTGACGATGATGAGTCCTTTGTATCCCTGCGGTAAACCTTGCTCAACGGGAACTAATAATGAAACAGTGAAAAAGCTAACCCTTTTTCCCTATTTTGTGAAGTCTCGCTTTCACATTGCCTGCCAGAGAGCCCAAACATTTTGCGAAATATTTGTGTGAAACCTCCAAGGACTCGTCTTTGTGTTCTAATGCATCGAATTGAAGAACAAAATTCTCTCGCTTATTTCAGGACCCTGGATTGGTTTCCCTATCCCTAGTTCTAAAGTCGAAAGTCCACAGCAAGACTTCGCTCGTTCTTTTCAAGTAGGGCGGACGCGGACATAAAGCAAAGAAATAAGTTCTAAAAATAAGTTTTCCCTGCTCATGTAGGCGTACACAAGAATAAATCTCCACCCTTCAACAATCTTAAATTGGTATTCTAGGAAGCTCAGAGTTTGGGCCTAAATAGGGTCACCTATTTCAGAGTAATAATACGAGTCTCTGTTAACCGAAGCGCCATCTGTTTTTAGTGTTTTTAGCACCGGGTGGGATCGCAGAAGTAGAATAGGCCTAATCGAGCCCGCAACCCCTTGACATTACGCTCGAGTGTTGGGGCTCTTGTCACCGGGTATCGAACCCTGTCTGCCTGATTGTTGTCAGCAAAGTCAGATGATTACACCTCTGCACCACAACACCCTCGACTATTGGTGATACACAAGCTAAAATCTGAGAGGCAGTAGTGAGGAAAATACTGAACGGACTCCAACATTTCCATCAAACGTCAAACGTGACAAGGGTTACTGCCAAATTCACATACTTTGGCCTCGACTTTGGCTAGCATATGATAGATAACATCTTCCAATTTACACTCCTTTTGAATTTAACTTTATATTTGTAGGGTTCTCATATAGCCTGAAGCAAATTTGCGACACAGTTTTTCATGAATTGTATTGAGAGTATGGTTGAGATTTAAAAGAAAAGGCCCGGGAGAGGTACATAACATATTTATGGTACGGTGCCGCCCATATGGGTAGGTTTTTTAGCCCAAAATTCTCTAAATAAGGGTTCTTTTTCGGCAGATTTTCCATAAACATGGGTAGGGTTTCGCTGAAATTCGCAAAAATGGTTAAAATGGGCAGTTTTCCGCCAAAATTCATCATAAAGGTGGGTATCAAAAGCAAGTTTCGGTAATTAGAAGAGGCAGGCCCGTAGCACCTATTGGGGCCGGTCGGGCCCGCCCCCCCCCCAATAATTTCTAGAAGTTGAATTTTTTATTCTTCATAATAACATAGAAAACTGATCATCAGTGACAGGCCCTTGGCCAGAGACGTAGGAACCAGGGGCACTGGGGGCACGTGCCCCCCCCAATATTTTGAAATAAACAAAGAAGTGCCCCGTTTTGTTTTCAGGAAATGCCCCTTTAGCTTAATGGAAAGGGTGCCCTCGAAGTGTCGTGCCCCTCCAAGTTTGAGATGCTTCCTACGTCCCTGCCCTTGGCACTGAAGCGAGTCAATACCTATCTAAGTTCAACAACAGCAAACTACCGCCTCAACCACCTGATGGTGAAACATGTGTACAACGACAGAGTTGATAAATTCAACCTTGTCAGCATCGTAAACGAATTTGTCATAGATTCCAATGCAAGGAAATTTAACTTTGGAAAGCTCAACCCTTTTGATATCAGAAGCACTTCGTCAAGAGAGACGAAAACTACCCAGACTTCAAGAATCAATAATCATATCTAAACTAACGAGCAGTGGCGTGGTCCTCGAGATCCTGGAAAGCCGAAAAGAAAAAAGCTGGGTATAGCTGGGAAAGAATTTTCTAAGAAATGTCAAATCTTCCATTTTAGCATTGGCAAATATGGAATCAGGGGATGCATTCTATGCCAAAGTAAAGGATGTTTCTTCAAAAATTTTCCTCATGCTTCAACTCATAAGAGAACCTCGGGGGGGTAACTTAATAGGTTTGAGGTATGGGGACGTGCCATTATTTAGGGGTACCTTTTTTCTGAAAAGTGCGGAATTATGGGTATCATTTTCAGAAGTATGTGCGGAATTATGGGTATCATTTCAGAAGTATGTGCGGAATTATGGGTACCATTTGAAGAAACATGCAGACTTTTGGGTATCATTCTGAAGAAATATTGCAGAATTATTAGGAGGCAAGTTTAGCGCCTGGGGGTGGAAGCCCTGGTGGAGGTGCCTAAAGCCAAGGATGGGTATGTGTGAACCCCAGTTGGTCTGATTTCTACCCCCTCCTAGTCTTGGGTATCCTTTTCACATAATTCAATAATGCACCAGTTTTGGGTATGGTTTCTACAATCCACCCAGTTTTGGACATGTTTCTCATTCAAACAAGATATAACCAAGGTGTACAAGAAAAATTCACCTGGGTAAAGATATGTTTGTGAGATATGCTGTGTGTGTATGTACATGTACCAAGCCAGGTACTAAAGCTATTTTAGACTATTTTTCGAGCCATTACATAAAAGTACATCATACAAGTCTTCATACCACCAAACAGCGCTAGACTATATCATGTTCATGTATAAATAAGGTAGGCAACTAACTAACTTGGCCTTGCCCTTTATGAGCTTTTATGTGTGCTAGCACTATCATCATTCGCACTTCTCATACAGAACATGCATTAATCTGTTTGTTTGTCAGGTGGTGGAGATTAGAACGGCTAGTAGTCGTTCTAAATAAATCTAATCTTACCTGCCAGTTGATTGTGTCACATTGCTCTTCTTTCTTCTCTATATCTCATCATATTATCAACTTTCATATTATTTGCATTAGGCCATCATGGCAATGTGTTGTTGTTGTTCTATGATAAAACAACAACAGCAACAACACAGGAACATGATGGCCTTTAACAAATACAAAATGAAAATTGAGCTGAGTGAGAGAAGAGATGTGAACAATGTGACACAATTAACTGGCAGGTAAGATTGAATTTTATTGAATTTAAAACTAGGAGTGCCAGTGGCATGATTTCACATCCTATTTTGAAATTATTTTCATCTATTGCTCATCATTTGATCATTGATGATCGGAACTGGACTGGACCATAAATAAGGCTTGTGATGTGAATCATTTTTTATCAACATTCAAAAATTCAACTTCACTACTACTTCACTTATGACTTGAGTTTAACATCAAACGGTTTGCTGTAGCTCAATAATATCTCAAAACTAATTCAAACATTTTTGCAAAATACTGTCTGACACTTAACCTGTACCCTGTATATACAGTAGCTTTTAACCATTTTACCTCTGCATGCAGACCGCAGACCCCATCTCTCCATTAGATGTGCAGGACATGATACTGAGCTATACTGAGTGATCTAAATTAAAAAATTTCAAAGCATACTCTTTCATATGGCTTAAAAATTCTTTTTAGAATGAAAAGAATTTTTTCAAAATTCTGAAGAAGTCTCGAATCCTTTTATTGACGATGCGCAAAGGCCTGTATTGTAAGGCAATGGTATGTGCACCATCATCAATTTTAAGTGCAGAAAAAGCCAGGGGAGGTCAGTTTGAGAGAGATATTTGTTTGTTTGCCTTTTTGTGGTTTATAAAAGACACTGGTTTGAAAGTTCCAGTTTTGGGTATGGTTATTTCAATATAATCTGCAGTTTTGGGTATCATTTTTGTCATAAGCCATCCAGTTTTTGGGTAATGTTTTGTTTGCACCTTCGCACATACACGTCCTTGACTTTAGGCACCTCCACCCCCGGGTTTAACAGGGTTTCAGTCAGAACTGAAAACTCTTTGGACTAAAAGAGAAATGTTGCCCTTAAAACATATACTTAGATTTTACCGTACCCTCTTTACCACATTAACTATCATATAGGTGAAAGTGAAGTTGCGGTTTTTTGCATTGTTCTTTGCCATGCGGAATTATGGGCCAAGTTTTCATCATTTTGCGGAATTATGGGCCATGTTTTCATCAGGTTTGCGGAATTATGGGTCACATTTTTGCAGATATGTGCGGAATTATGGGTCCAAATTCTGAACCAAAATGGCACGTCCCCGTCCAAAACTAGGGTCAGTTACCCCCCCGAGAAGAGAACTGTCAAAACGCTATCAAAGATTCCTTGTCGCTAATGGCAAGCATGATATTGGGAGATGCATTCTAAGCCAAAGTAAAGGGCGTGGCCCCAAAAATTTTCCTGGGGGCTTCCCCCAGACCCCCTCATTTCAATTCCGCCCATTTAATTTACTCTGGCCATGTCATGGCTTTCGCAGGACACCATGAAAATTGTGTGATGACTTTTGTAAATCAAATATCAAGTAAATCTTACGCAATGCTCTCGACAAAGTATTCTTATCCTATCATAGTTTGATTTTAGCTAACCTGTTTGAAATATATTTGGATTCGTAAATTTCCTATTTTTCTTCAGGACCTCCGATCATAGAATGCCCATTCAGCAATGCACAGAAGGGCGTTGCCAAAAGAAAAGAGGGCATTGAGTGAGCAATACATCTGGGGGCTTCTGGAAGCTTTACCCCTTCGGTATGAATTAGTGCCCCTCCAATCTGTAAAACGCTCCTACGGGCCTGGAAGAGGGTAGCTTTCTGAAAACCGGTCCATCCTCAAGTCATGTACCCCCCCTCCCTCCCGGGAGAGAAGGCACGCGGATTTGTTGTAAGAAACTAGGAATTTGAGCGGAATTTGAGCCAGAAAAATTATAAAATTTTGAATATCTCGAATTTCGCCTGCCTTCAATTTTCGCCTCGGAGGGGGGGGCGAAAATTAAAGGGAGTGAATTGCGGAAATATTTTGGGAGCGAAAATTAGAGGGAGCAAAAATTAAAGGAAGCGAAAATATCTAACTTCTATAAAAGAACTTTTGTTTTGATTGTAATACAAAATATAAGACATGCATTACTCTTCGACAACAATCATATTGTCCTCCTTATCTGAGGTGTTATTTTGTTGTTCTAGTTCCACCGCGTTCTCTTCCTCGGGGCCATATCCATCCAAATTACGTCACATCGATGGGGGCGACAACCAGGGGGGCGACAATTAAAGGGAGCGAAACTCCCGCGAAACTTCTACACAAGGGGGGCGAAAATTAAAGGGAGCCAAAATTGGAGGCAGGCAAAATTTGAAAGGACTAAGGTAGTCAGAGAGTTTCTTACAACAAATAATGGAAAGTGTATGAACGATTTCCTCTTTAAAAAATAAATAGTTTCATATGATGTATTTTCCCAATACTGGAGTTCCTTTTTTGTGCCCGATCCGAGAGTTGAGTTTCTTAAGTATGCAGCAAGCAAACATTCTTGGTCTATTCAGAACTAACCACCAGGAAAATAAAGTTTGCAATGTGCAAAGTTTGCAAATCGGTGTGAGATTCAAGCTACTGAAAGGGAAATTTACAAACTTCTGTCCACATCTTTTTGCAGGAAACTGCTTTCGTGTTGAGTTCAACAAGTAGACCCTGTTCAAAATTAAATCAGTTATTTTGAAATGCATTATTCACCTGAACGTGATGTGGACCTAAAACTAATTTTGCAAACTTTATCTTTTTTTTGCTGAGAAGAATTGCAAAGGCTCATAACACAAACAAGTGCCCAATAGTTATCCATACTTTGCATTTATACACTCTGCATTTAAAAAATTCAACATTGCAAAAAGATGTGGACAGGAATTTTTAAATTTTCCTCCAAGCAGTACAAATTTCATACCAATTTGCAAAATTTGCACATTGCAAACTGCAAAGAAACTGAGTACTCTTCTATGGTGGTTAGCCTTGAATAGACCAAAAAGGTTAGTCCTGTCCACATCTTTTAGCAATGTTGATTTTTTTAAATACAGAGGGTATGAATGCAAGGTATGGATAACTACTGGGCACTTGTTTGTCTTCTTGTAAAACCATGGGGTTTGCATTTAGTTTAACTCCAAATCATATTGAGACAAATAATGCATTTCAAAAGAACTTATCATTTTGAATAGGGTCTGATGTAGACCCAATTTTCATATTGAGGCCCTTTATCAGAAATGTAAGCCTTATGAAAAGTAATGTAAGTTCAACACATGCAGAGTGTCAACTTAGTGGACTTTGCACAGTGGCGGATTTAGGGGGGGGCAAGTGGGGGCAATTGCCCCCCCTTCACTATGAAAACTCAGCTTGGCACCCCTCTTTTGGCGAGAAAAGCGCCCCTCTTCCTGACTCTAACTCATAATTTTTCAACTGTTTCGATTTAAATGTGGGGGAAACATATAAATCAAGGCGTTATTTAGCAGTAAACCAAAGAGTTTTCTTTGAAAGCGTCCAAAAAATTTTCGCGCGCCTTCGGCGCGCTCAATTTCTGTCGTTTATTTGGCGCCCACTTTGCAAGTTGCCCCCCCTCCAACTTCGGGCTGGATCCGCCCCTGACTTTGCAAGCCTCTGTTTTATGAAAAGGCTTAATTTGGCAATACAGGGCAATACAACCTGTGTAGAAAGTTCAGGTTTGAAATTTAAGTAAGAATGCCCAAACAATTCAGCTCAGGCGCATTGAAAGAATTGATTAGAAAATATGAACAAAGGAGATCAACTCAATTTGTTCCATTATTCAAATAATGATGCTCGCATTAACTGTTTCTGTTATTTGTTATTGCATTTGTCTCATGCAATCTCATCTCAACCTGTGCTGCAATTTCATACAAATGCAAAACAAAATAAGCAATGTTGTCAAAGCTCAACTGGACTCCAAAACTCAAAATATGAATTTGCAGGAAAATACTTCTGAAGTTAACATCAAACACTTTTCATATTTCCAATAGTGATAAATGCATCCTTCAAGACATTTTGTTTCAAATTAGCTTTCACTCTATTAATGTGTAAAATCAAATTGATTGCCAGGGAAGATAATATATGCTGTTAAAGCAGGGGCAAATCCAGCCCGAAGTTGGGGGGGGGGGGCAACTTGCAAAGAGGGCACCAAAGATTGCAAATAAATTTTTGAATGCTTTTTAAAGAAATTCTTTGATTTGCTACTAAATAACACCTTGAATTTTATGTTTCCCCTATATTCAAATCAAAACAGTTAAAATATTGGGCGTTAGAGTGAGGATTAGGGGCGCTTTTCTTGCCAAAATAAGGGGCGCGAAGCTGAGTTTTCCTCACGAAGGGGGGGGGGGGCAATTGCCCCTACTTGCCCCCTGAATCCGCAATTGTGGATTACTTAACAAGGAAGCTATTGTCCTTGCTTACAGTAGTAGTGTTCCAATCAAGTTGTTTTTGTTGAGTATCTTTGCAAAAGTTTTTGCAGAGTATCTTCACAGGCATTGGCAAACAGCCTGGTTTCAGACTTTTTATTCAAACATAAACCCATATGGCAAAATATAGAGTATGTTTGCAGCATGCTGCTAAGCCTGGTACTAACTTGCTTTTATGCAATTTGGTTTGTATGTGGTTTAGCATTTTTAAATAAATGCCATGAAGTAGAGTCTTTTGCTCCTCATGGCATCGTCCTTGTAGTATTGTAAAGTAGTTAAAAGGTAGAGTAGTCCATAACATTGTAACATGTATTGTAAATTTTTAATGGAATATGAAAAAAATTGCTTTTGAGTATATTCACAAGCAATTTTTTTGAGTATACTGTAATTTGAAAATGTTTCAGGGCTTGCTTCCCAGGGGGGGGGGGGTACTCTGGTTTATTCAGGATAGGGGTGCTCAGGTTACTTTTTTGGGTCTTAAATTTGGGCAAAGATTATCTTTTAGGGTCAATCATTTGCACAGTTATTTTTTGGGTTCCTGAAATTCTGGTTTACTTTTTTGGGTCTCAAATATGAAAAAAGGGAAAAAGGTTGGGAAAAAGATAAGAAAAATTATTTTTTTGCGTCTGTTTTCAAGGTAGAAATTATTTTTTTGGGTTGATGCGTTGTACCTCAGCCTGAGCACCCCTATCCTAAACATAACTGACTACCCCCCCCCCCCTGGGGCTTGCTTCAAGTAAGAATTTTGCATCGCTTGTGCTAGCTTGCAGCATGCATCTTCTGAATTGAAAAACAACTCAATCAAGCTTGATGGTAGTATGTTTGAGAATTATTCTGTCAGGCGTCAGATTATTGCCAAGCTTGATCACTAATCATACCCCACAAACTGGCAAAAATGTATTCAACATATACCCCAATTTAAAGCTCCTTCAAGTCCCAACCATGCTTATGTCAAGCTTGTACAAGCTGCAAGCTGAAATTTTTCTTAAGGGAAGCTACAATAAGAAACCGCAACCAACATAGAAACAAGTTTTTTCAAAGCATCTTTTGTTTTGTATCAAAATAGACTTGCCCCAAGTCTATTTTGTCAAGTAATCTAGTATCAAAAGGAGGGGGGCTTTGGGATTTCACGGGTTGCGGGTTTGGCCAATTTTGGCCATCGGGTTTCGGGTTTTCTCTGAAAAACGTGCAGGTTTTCGGGGTTTTGGATCTTGGACGGGTCTCGGGTTTTGCTATTTTTTAGCTCGGGTTTCGGGTATTGTAATTAAAATGTACGGGTTTTCGGGTTTTAGACGTCACGCGGGTTTTCAATTTCTAGAGGACAGTGCGATTATTTATTTTCAGCAATTCATTTCGCATTGGCTGGAATTCTTTCTAGCTACGTAAAGCAAATATAAACCCACTATGTATGCCGCATCCAGGTATTGGAACCCTAGTTTAACGTTCCTTCCGAAGGAAGGCGAAGGCGAGGTTAGTTGCGGGGCCAGGCCTCCAAGAGGTCACTCCTCCCCCCCCCCCATCCGGTGTTTGACCTCACTCGACCGAGGCTAATTTCAGTCACCGAACGGAAACTGTATAAGCCGCTAGGCTCGCGGCTAGGCTACTCACCAAATTGATTATGAACATGAAGCTATTTAAACATCTTGGCAATAAGACTGAATATGAAATATCAAAAGTAGATAGAGCCTTCAGCCTTCTTATACGTAGCCAATACAGTGAAGTCTGTTTATAAAATGCCCTTGTTCATCGGCGTAGGGGGAGATAAAATTTGGGGGGCTGCCCGATAAAAAGTCCATCGTTTGAAAAATTTTTGCCCGACTTGAGGCGGATTTCTGCCCGATTATGGCTGATTTTTGCAAATTTTTCTAACGTTGGGGGGGCTGCAGCCCCCCTGTCCCCCTGTCTCCTACGCCTATGCCTATGCCCTTGTTCTCAGAGAGCTTTTGATGCTTCCTAGTAGTGTCGCTCTAAGATTTGCTAGGAGATTTTCCTCCGACTTCTCATTTTACCCTGCACGCAATAAACGAAAAGTCGGAGGAAAATCTCCTAGCCAATCTTAGAACGACACTGCTAGGAAGCATCAAATGCTTTCTAAGAACAAGGGCATTTTACAGAATTCACTGAATGAAAGGGAGAAAAATCCTTGCTCTGACATCTCCGATTTTTCGGTCATTCGACTTATCAGAATTATTAGAGGCTGAGCATCCACTTATGGTGCTGCTGTACGACAGAGGATAGTCAGACAAGAAACTACAATTGCAAGCATGGCACCCTTCCCTGAATTTTGAAGAAGATGACGAAAGTGGCGTGGCCATGGGGGGTATGGGGGGCAGTTTCCCCCTCCCCACTTTTGTCGAAAGTTCGAGACCCATATTTAGGGATTTTGAAGCTTTCGAACCCATCCTTATGGGCGGCACGTCCCCGTTCGGCTACATATAGGAGTCACCCCCCCCCCCCGGGATCAACATTCCTTTGATGCCAAATTCTTTTCTGACGTAATAGAAGGTATGTTGTTATGACAGGTACAGCAAGGAGAGCAACGGATGCCTTGTTTTCATCTTGAAGTGCAAATAAACGCAGTGAAGAGAGGCGGACTCCGTGTGTGAATTGTAGCAGGTATCATGTTTTATATTATTCATATCATATCTATAGCAATTTGTCTTGCTTTCCTTCTGTGCTAGATTTTGAGGTAAGCTTTAATCAAACTTCGAAGATCTTTTAATCTTGAACACTCGCTGCAACGTACAAAAAGTATTCTGGCAGCCAAAACAAAATGGCGTCGAAGTTTGACTTAGCAAGGAGGAAATGAAAAATGTTGTCACATAAAAAATGCGAGAGTTGGCTTCGAGGAGAAAAAGCAACAGAAAATAAAGTAGTAGTGGTAGTAGTTGCTGCACCATATTGTAAATGGTTTCGCATGAAGGTGAAATTGTGGTTTTAGGCGGTAAATAAAGTGCTGGCTGAGATGTTTATCTGATTGATGTGATTCACTTGGGTGGGGTGATATTAATTATAAAACGAATGTAAACATTTATACTTATGTAAATAATACAGGACGAACAGGCACAAACTAGATTTGTGATTCGTATTTCTGTTAGGAACAGTTCTTTCATTGCAAACATATTTAGACCGGGGGGAGGGCGTTTTTCGCACCCCATCCCACCAGCAAGCTTTCTCAAATATCTCCGCCGCTGTTGTAGATATTGTGCTACAACTTCTTGAATTTTCCTAAAATTTAATTGGCCATCAAACTTTAAAAGTTTCCTTGTCCATTGTTGTACTACATTACCTTCAGAAGCCTTCAGATGCCCTTATTTGGAGAGTCCTCACAAAGAAAATCCTCTCTAAATTCTTGCAAATAGTGCTAATGATAAAGTTACATGTACCATTCGATTGGTCTTGAAGAGTGCTTTCATTTGATATATAATTTATTTATATCTTCTGTCATCAGCAACTTTTGAAATCCATGACGTCATTTATCTTTGTGAGGGAATAGAATGAATGAATTAGGGCAATATATCTCAAAATGTGCAGAAAACAGTGTCAGATTCCTTATTATTAACTATTTTCACTAATTGAAAGTCTAAAAATCGAAAATAATTCACAATTGAAATCTCAATTAGTCCATCATTCAATTGCTAATTGCTCTTAATTAGCAAGAGTTGCTTAAATTGAAATTTTCTTGTGTAAATATCTTTCTCTACTCTCATTTGCTACTTCTGGCCACAATTCTGCCTGTTATTTCATGTTAATCTGGACGATATTTGCTTTTTAAGTCAGTAGCTCAATTTTGACAATTTTCCCATTGTTTTTGGTTGGCTAGCAACGACCCACATGACCAATTAGACCTCTATTGTTGTTTTTGTAAAGCTAATTATCCAAAGAACAATTGTCATAAGTTTCATTGTTATATCTCTTGTAGTTTTTAAGAAAGAGAGGGGGGGGGCGAAAAACGCCTGGTCCTGGCCAAAAATATCAAAATTTCAACCTGGTCCAAATAGGGACCTTATAACATCCCCCTTCGAGTTAAATACCAAGGTGAATTTAGTTCGGAGGTCCCAATGCTAATGATCTGTGAGTAATAGCGATCGTTAGGAAGGATTAGGATTGATGCACATCGAAAAGAGCTATTAGGAGCATATGGAAGAGTCAGCAAGTGTTTGGCAACCCCTTGTTACTGCATCACGAAATCAAAATCGATGCATTTTTTATCTCATCATGATCGCTGGATGCAGTTGTTTCTTTCAAATGCATTCATTTTCAGTCAAGCATAAATTGTTGCGTTGGTAACCCTTTTGAAATCAGACAACTACATTCCACAAAACAAAAGATAGATTCGTTCCCACTGCGCTTATTCCATGGTTACATCATTGTCCTCACCGAGCTCGTTGCATTCTTAGAATCAAAGATGAAACTATGGGAAGCTCGCGGAACGAACTGCGATCCCCGTTCTTGTCAACAATTGACGAAATGTAGTTGTACGCATTGCGAATTGCAATGCAGGGTAAGATGTTAGCCCAGGGTAAGAAGGAGCCAAATATACGTGACAAGTTGACTTTCAGGCCCCAGGAAACGAAAAAGCTAATTGGAAAGTTTGTCATGTACTGTGTCTAGGACGCAAGAGTCTCTTTTTGTGAATTTGAGTTTGTTGCCACTCACAGCAACAGCAATAAACATTTCATTGTTCCCACCACAGAACTGCATCGAGCTGGTTTTCCAAAACAGGAGTGAGTAGTGGGAGTGAAAAGTTTCAATGGATTTTGTCCAAGGGGTCAAGAATTCGCTTCCCTGGGTCTGGTTAGCAGGCTATCGCTTCCCTGGCTTCCAATAACCTCACGCACACGCGATGAACTTCATACAGGGAACCAGGCTGATGTAGATCAGAGTGGCACTTCATTCATTCAAGAAAGCGTACGTGGTTTTTGCAGAACAAAGGACTTTTGCGAATTTTATGAATTTTCCATTGTCATGACTTTTCTTGAAAACAGAAGGATTTTTGCCACAGGTTTACGAGATTTTTTGGGAGTGAAATGCCCCTCGGCGCTCTGGAAGTCACAGACTTCTGCTTTCTGAATTTAACGACACAAACAGATGTGATGTTTGGAGATCATTGATGTGTGACTTAGATCTCACCCTGGGTACTAGAGCCAAAAATGATAAAAACATTTTTTTATTTTTTAATCTTATTATTTTTTTGGCTCTGGTACCCAGGGTACTTAGATCTCACAAAATTTCAGCAGGTTTTCCATCAGAAAACGAGTTCGAAAAACCAGTTTTTCCCGAATGTACAAAACGATTGTTTTATTTGTTATGGATTGAAAACTGAAAAATGAAACAGTTGAAAAAACATAAAATTTTAGGAATTAACTTTCGCGAATCGGTAAAAATTAGGAATTTCGCGTGAATTCACTTTCGCCACTTTGGTTTCATTTTTATTAACTCAAATGTTCCTTGACTCTTCGATGATTCGTCCGAAACTTCCATACATATGCTTGTTGGTAGTATATTTCGAAAGGGTTGTTGTAAAAACAAGATCATATTTGATAATAACAGGAGGAGTATCAATACACATATTTTCTTATAAGAAACTGCTTAAAAGAAACTCAACTCTCAGATCGCCAAAAATTTAAGAAACTCCAGTACTGGGAAAATATAAGCTAAGCAACTATTTATTTTGATAAAGGAAATTCTCGACATGGTTTTACTTTACTTTCACTTGTTTCCTGTATCATATTACTCGTAAGGTACTTGAGTAATGTCTAAACATTGGAAAGGCTTAACAAACCTTGTTTTGAAATGTTCACGAGGGCACAGGTAGTGAACATGAAGATTTTTATGGAACCTCTAAGAAACTCGTAAGAAACTCTGAGTACTCAAAATCTGATAATTTTAAGAAACTTCCAGTACTGGCCGGAATTCTTAGTTTCTTATAAAAAAAATACGTAGATTTGATCAATTAAATATTCGATTCTGTATTTTGGAAAATTTCACGGGAATGTACTTTCGAATTTCTGCTAAAAATACGAAAAACACGAGAGTTTCTTCTCGCGAAAGTACACACGGAAGCGCAGTCGTTCCGTTTCACATTGTTCCTTTCCGAAAAGTGGAACGCTCAGGGGTTGCTTTCACATGGGAACTCTTCAAATAGCATCGTTCCGTTCCAAAAAGTGGAACGATAAAAGAAGTGATACGAAAAGTGGAACGATACGCAATCTCTCCGCTGCGTTCTCGTGTGAACAGGCAGAACTGGCCCGAAAAACGAAGCGATAACATTTTGCCCGAAGCGCATGCGTGTGTGTTGTTGTTGCATGAACATGGCATAAGCAAACGAAACAAACTGGAGGATTTCAAAGGCACCATCTATCTTCTTGTTGCTTCACTTGCTTAACTGACAGCATTGCTGAAGCTAAACATGTCCATTATTTCTTTGACCAAGCTTGCTTATCGACGTATTTCCTTATTGCGAACTCAGCAAAGTGTGCAGTTAGTGTAAATTTGATAAATCTGTCCCAATTGTGGACACGCGCATTACAAAGCCTTTTGTTCGTTTTGGCGTGAAAGTGTAGAACGGAACGATTGCGTTCCCGTCTGAACACAAAATTGATACGCAATCGTTCCGTTCCGGTGTGAACAGTTTACTTTTCCGTTCCAAAAACCGGAACGAAGATGGAGCGGTACGATTGCGTTCCTGTGTGAGCGGGGAACTCATAGTGATAGTGAAAAAGGAAGGGAATGGTAGCAATTGCCAGTCAGGCCTATCCAGTGAAACAATTAAAAACAAATGCTGTGTTTCAAAGTAAAATATATTAAATCAAGGAAAGCTGCAAGAACTTCCCTTTGCAATGTCAATTTTTAGTAACAACAGGCTAGCTATGTTCCAAATACTGAGATACGGAGATATATGATACATAACAGTGCAGGGCAATGAAAATCTCATGTGCCAAAAACTGAACAGCAGTGCAAAATTTATCATACTATACAAATCACTAGTTCAAATTGCCACAGTGCAAATGGATTCCCCAGGGGGGGGGGGGGGTACTCATTGACTTTCAATACGGGGGGGGGATCCATGCCAATATTTGGGGTCCGAAATGTTACGTCAAATCAATATTTGGGGTCTGTGAATTACAACATGGACCAAAATTCAATATTTGGGGTACACATTTCTGAAGAAAGGAAGAATGGCGCAATTTGGCCCTGAAGTTGCGAATCATGAGATAAATGTTTTGGTATTATCTAAAATCTGAGAAAAATCAAGAAGCTTTAATTGAAATCATTTAAAAACATTTTAGGGACCCCAGAAATAGATGGCAATATTTGGGGTCTCCAAAACATTAGACTCAATATTTGGGGTTCCCAAAACATTAGGCTTAATATTTAGGGGTCAGCAAAGAAATAGTTGCATGGACCCCCCCGTATTGAAAGTTAGGGAGTACCTCCCCTGGGATGGATTCTGAAATCCAGAAATTCACTTTTAGGCCAAAAATTGGGGATAGCAGTACTAATAAACCAGCCGCCGGCAAGAACAATAAGATCCACTGTTGAAATTGAAGGGACAGAGCGGAAACGATGCGCGCCTGCGCACTAATGTTGCCTAAATCGAAGGATGGAAGGCAAAAACTCACGCCGTCGAAATTCTGATCGAGCAGTGAAAATGAAATGTTTTCGATCGTAAAATGCTTCTTTGCGGCAGTTTATAGAGGGAAAATATTGATTACATGGAACACATCTCGTTCAGTTTTCTTTCGTCTTTCTGTTAAAGGTAAAAACATTTATGTAAGCGGAATATATTTCTGTCAAAATAGCTCAATGAAATTGCAAGTGAAAGCTAGGACTGGCAATTTCTCAAGTGTCGCCCCTATGAAAGTCCCAAACATAAGGCCGTTTCTTAACACATAAGGGATTTTATGCTTTTAATCTAAGAGGTGGGGATGCCTCCACCATATATCAAGAGTTCTCGTGAATCCAAGGTTGTTCTTGCTCGCAACACCGAAAGAAAGTCGAGGTTTGATTAATTTCGAAAATTTTCAACGCCCTCGAAATTTCACAACAGTGTTGATTCACGGCAGGGACCTTATTTGGTGGAAATTGCTTGAATAAACTTACCAATGAATGAATTCTTGTTAAAACCAGTTGCAAAATTTGTGTATCATCCAAATACAAGAATTTTAGTCACAAATTGACAATTATTTGCGATGGATACCGGCAATGTTTCAAATAAATCCAGAAGTCTTGCCTAAAATGGGCTCCTTCCATGTTTCTAGTCGCTGGAGATGCTTCAAGTCGTCACTGAAACTCGACTGACGCGTAAAAGATATACTCTGAGTATTTAAAAATCAAAGGCATGCCTTTTCTAGAAAATAATAAGCTTCTCCACAACTTCTTCTTGCCAAAACAATGCCAAAAAAGTTATAAGAATTTCGCAAGGAGAACATGCTATTTCTCTGACGCGACAGTGTATTCGAATTTCGAATAACAGAGGGGCAAATATAAAGTTTTACAAAGGTTTCATCATAATTTTGAAAAATATTTTTCAAAGAAGCCAAATAGACAAATATTTTCGAAATTCAAGATCAGGATGGAAATTGATTTTCATCCATACACGTATTTTTTTCATAAGAAATTGCCCATAGTATAAGAAACTCAACTCTCGGAGCGCCAAAAAATTAAGAAACTCCAGTACTGGGAAAATATACTATTTATTTTGATGAAGGTAATCCTTGACATATTTTTAAATTACTTTCCTTTGTTTCCTATATCATATTACTCGTATTAAGAAAAGGCTTAAAAAAGCCTTGTTTTGAAATATTCACGAGGGCACATGTAGTGAACAGTTATGGCTCGTGTTATGGAGCCTCTAAAGAAAGCCGTAAGAAATTCTGAGTACTCAAAATCTGATAATGTTAAGAAGCTTTCAGTACTGGCCCATATTCTTAGTTTCCTATGAAAAAATACGTGCAATGTGTTTTTGATTACACTCTGCTATGAGTTTAGAACGGTTTTCAGAAAAATGGAGAAAAAGGCCACTAAACTGACATATCAAATTTCTTCAAAAAGTATTTGAAATCTACCCAGCTGCAGTTTTGGAATGAGCAATAGAAATCTCGCATGCTTGAAGATCGTTCCGGATTGTTCAGTAACGGGACTCAAGCAACGGCGAGTGACGGGGCGGAATATGCGGAGGAAAGGAGAGATAGGAAAAGAGAGATAGCCTCTGGGACAGTTGATACAATGCTTCGTTCCTGTGAGGTGTGATCATAAATAAACACGACAGAAAGTTGTCTGTGACATCTTTTCATCCTGCTCCTAAAAAAGGAATTTTGATTTTATTTGTTCAGAGCATGTCAAGGGTTCTTATCCCTCCCTCTTTCTGTCTTTCGTTGCTCGGACTTTTGTTCCTTTTCTTTGCCTCTCAATTCTTTTGGTTCTGGTACCCAGGGAAATAAAACTTAAAATGGTTAAGACTACAACTGTAACTGAGGTGTCTTGACAAGGGAAAAGATTATCATATTAATGTTTGTCAAATGCTTTCGATTCTTTAATTATAACCGCCCGTGTTTCAGGCATATTTTTCAGATTGTCTAAGCAAGTTTCTGCAACAAAAGGGCACGTACCAAAGCCTACTAAAAATTAACTGCGAGAAAGCTATTCATTTTACGCTAAAAACATTTTGTTCAAAATAGTGCCTAAAGTGCAAAAGAAATATTAGTTTGGCCGGAAAAATATAAAAGGTGTAAAAGGTCGTACAGCCAGGCAGACTTTCACTACTTTTTCGGGAAAACTTGAATGATCATTGGTAGAAAGTTTCTTGATTTTTTTAAATGTTTCCTAACTTTTTGAGTGAATTCTTTCCTTTCTGATCTTGACTTCTGTTTGTTATTTCAACTGCTATTTACTTGATTCATTTCGAAAACATTGGTCTATTTGGCTTCTTTGAAAAACATTTTTCAAAATTATGATGAAACCTTTGTAAAACTTTATATTTACCCCTCAGTTATTCGAAATTCGAATACACTGTCGCGTCAGAGAAATAGCATGTTCTCCTTGCGAAATTCTTATAACTTGTTTGGCATTGTTTTGGCAAGAAGAAGTTGTGGAGAAGCTTATTTTTTTCTAGAAAAGGCATGCCTTTGATTTCTAAATACTCAGAGTATATCATTTACGCATCAGTCGAGTTTTAGTGACGACTTGAAGCATCTCCAGCGACTAGAAACATGGAAGGAGCCCATTTTAGGCAAGACTTCTGGATTTATTTGAAACATTGCCGGTATCCATCGCAAATAATTGTCAATTTGTGACTAAAATTCTTGTATTTGGAGGATACACAAATTTTGCAACTGGTTTTAACAAGAATTCATTCATTGGTAAGTGATTTCAAGCAATTTCCACCAAATAAGGTCCCTGCCGTGAATCAACACTGTTGTGAAATTTCGAGGGCGTTGAAAATTTTCGAAATTAATCAAACCTCGACTTTCTTTCGGTGTTGCGAGCAAGAAGAACAACCTTGGATTCACGAGAACTCTTGATATATGGTGGAGGCATCCCCACCTCATAGATTAAAAGCATAAAATCCCTTATGTGTTAAGAAACGGCCTTATGTTTGGGACTTTCATAGGGGCGACACTTGAGAAATTGCCAGTCCTAGCTTTCACTTGCAATTTCATTGAGCTATTTTGACAGAAATATATTCCGCTTACATAAATGTTTTTACCTTTAACAGAAAGACGAAAGAAAACTGAACGAGATGTGTTCCATGTAATCAATATTTTCCCTCTATAAACTGCCGCAAAGAAGCATTTTACGATCGAAAACATTTCATTTTCACTGCTCGATCAGAATTTCGACGGCGTGAGTTTTTGCCTTCCATCCTTCGATTTAGGCAACATTAGTGCGCAGGCGCGCATCGTTTCCGCTCTGTCAATTGAAGGTACTATAACAAGACATTCGTTCACACGAAATTTGGTGAGCGCAGCTTTATGGCGGCAGAGAAATACCCCAAGTTATAACTTGCCCCTGTTACTTCTAGTCCTGGTCTCGCCTATTTTATCGAATAATGAGAATTTTAATATTCTAAATATAGCATCGTAACCAACGGCAACCATTATTTTACTGAAGTCAAGACAATGTGTATGCTTTTTCTTATTAATTGTTACAGACATTAATTTTAAATGTCTGCCAAAATTATGCTTACGCATATATCTAATAATATCCAATAAAATTTGAAGGAAAAGTTTCAATTTCGTGCATGATTTTATAGTTTCAATCATCGTGGTAATAGTCATGATAATCATAACTTAATGTCTTCTTGTTGCTATAGTAACAATAACGACAGATATAATGTAATTTAATCATGTGATTTTGATTGTTTGCTGCAAAGTCCATCTATTTACCTGTTTAAAGACAATAGCTACTATAACAGCGAAGAAAAAGAAGGGGGAAGGGTGGAATCAACTCCCAAGGTATTGACCGCCAGAAGTCCCATGTGAGACAGGGTTAATATCGAATTTAACGTTCAAGTACACGGGGCAGGTATATATTACTTAAAAATGGGGGATGAAGTAGTTGGTATTCTGAGAGCAATTTTTTCAGGGCAAGCAGATTTTTTTCCCATTGATTAATAGAAATAATTGTGATTGTCCGTAAATACTAGCTACCTAAGCAGCACAAAGCTGAACAGCAGACTAGCTGCATTCAAAATACTGCAGTTAAGTCCAGTAGCAACAGCATTTTTGCAGTGGCGCCGCCAGGATTTTTTGTTGGGGGGGCAAAAGATAATGGGGTCTGGGGCGGAGCCCCAGAAAAATTTTCTTGGACCACGCCCTCTACTTTGGCTGTAAGTGCGGCCAACGCCCCTTTTTAGGTTGACATAAAGATAAATGAGTCTGTTGAAATAACACAAGTAGGGTACCACAGTTAGAAAATGACGTCCTACCGGCGACCGAACGACGAACTTCGAATTTCCAAAAATTTCCGCAACGAATCTAAAACGTCACTCCGTAATGGAATTATCGAAGGGATGTCAAGTTCTCTCAGATTCAGAAATCTGAAGTATATGGTTTGTGAAAAGGAGGGCATCGGGACCAGCAGAAGCTTCAAAGTTCAGTATATATTCAGGGGCGGATCTAGCCGGATGTTTTAATGAGGTCCCATGATGAGATCGAAGGTGAGCGAAGCTAGGGGGTGCGGGGGTACTCCCACGAGAAAATTTTTGCAGCCACGTCCTTTAGATTGCCTTAAAATGCTGTCAAATTTTTCTTCACTAATTAATAACTGATAAAATTTTGAAATTTTGGACCTTCATATGATCATACGGCCTAAGTTTACCTCAGATGTTTCTCCTTCAGCCAGCAACATTTTGCCTTATTGACACATATAAGGGGCCTAGTTTGTAGCCCCTTATATAAGCGCAATTGAACATATTTTGAAATCGTTTGTTATTTTCATCGCGGATCTCATTTCATAATTATCGTAATTCTATTCTCAGAGACAAATCTATCTATGAAATCTTGACTAAGTTCCCAAACTCATGAAACTCACGTCAAATCCGCCACTGGATGAGGGGGTCTGGGGGCAAAGCCCCCAGGAAAATTTTCGGGGACACGCCCTTTACTTTGGCTAAGAACACTTCTGCCGATCACATGTTACCTGGTGGTGAAATAGAATTGTTGATCATTTCGTAACAGTTGTTTAAATTAGCATCCCCTGGAAACTATTTTTGTAAAAATATGATATTCTTTGGTTTAGAATGCATCCCATCTTTACCAGTGCCCAATTGAAAACTTTCATAATTAGGTAACAGTGAGTATTTTTATGAATTACCACCACAGGAAATTTTTGTGCAAACACACTATAATTTGTCCCAGAACCGTTCTAACAATCCAATTTGCCTGGCCTCAAAATGGAAATTTTGACAGTTCTGTGATAGTTTGTCTCGGAAATTTTTCAAAAATCCAACCTATACATTGGCTTAGAATGACTCTACCATTCACTTTCCATCATTTCTCCGAAAGAATCTTACCCTACTACCCATCCTATACAGAACTACTTTCTCCTCATTTGGTTTCTGAAAAAGATCTTGACTAAGATCTTTCACAAGCTATGTTGCTGAGATGTGCAAGCTCGGAGGGCACATAGGACGGGGGTCTAGGGCCTTCGCGACCAGAAAAAAATTCCGAGTCAGTGCCCTACAGATCGTTGGAAAATGCAATAAGACAGCAAGATTGTACAAACCGATACTCACATTATAATTGCCAAAGATCATCGGCCTTACCCCCCCCCCCCCAATAATTTCACACCGGAATTAGACGAATTAGAAAAGTGGTCCTGGAGAATATTGGGGGGGCGACCGCCCCCCCTTGCCCCCCCCCCTCCCGGCGCTTCTGCATTTTTGTACTCCAGAACTTAATCGAAATATAATATATACTAGGCTTGCCGCGCGTCGCCTGCGGCGCCGCGCTGGCCCGCCGTCGTAATTGGCATTCAAGTGTATGGAAAGTTAAGTTTACGTGCGCCAGTTACTAAGGGAGAGATGTGTATAGATAAATATTCTATCTATTTTCCCAAGTTGGGGGGGGGGGGTTCTGTTCGGTTGGGTTGCTCAAATTCTAGATTACCTTTTTTTTGGGTTTAAAATATGGGAGACAGTAAAATAACGGGTAAAATATTTTCTACAACCAAAGTAAGATCAAGTAACATTACTAAAATCAAAATATTGAAATTTCCAAATAAATTATGAGCAATCTAATCAGTTGGGGCACTTTTCCACGGATTTAAGATGCTGACTTCATAAATTTTAGTAGTGTTGGGTCAGAGAAGATATTTTTCGGCATCTATTTTCATGCGAGGAATTATCATGTTGGGTTGATGCTTGGTACCCCAGTCTAAGCACAAACATCCTGAATATACCTTAGGATGGGGTCTATTTGGTACTCGCTATCCCTCTGTTAATTGCTTATATCTTCTCCATCTTGAATACTTTCAATAATTCTGCAGACCCTTAAGATCTCCTCGATCTATCCAGTTGACTCGTTGGCCAACATCTTCTCTCCTTGCTCTCATTATCGTATTTTTCTCACTCCTTCACTATCTCTCGTTTGCCTTATTTTCATTCAGGTACATAGGAAGCATCTCAAATTTGGGGAGGGGGGCACAACACTTCAAGGGCATTTTTCATGAAGCTAAATGGGCACTTCCTAAAAATGAAAAGGGAACGTCCTTTTTTATTGCAAAATCTTGGGGGGCACGTGCCCCCAATGCCCCCGGTTCACAAGTCTCTGTTTCCAGTTTGCCGGGAAAGTCTTCCACTGACGCTTAGAATTGATCCCATATTGACTTTTCAAAACAACCGATGCCAGGGTCTATACTCAACCTTTCGCTAAGAGTTCATAACAACGGTTTTTTGTATTTTATTTATTAATTTGCCACAATGAATTTTTAGACGTTTTATTACAAAAATAGATACAATGCAAAGTTAAATGTTCAAAACGTAAAGATAAACACTGCTATTTACAGTGGCAAGGATAGCATTAAAAGGCGAAGCTGACCTTATTTTCATAATGGTCCTCTTAGAGGATGCTGTATAACGGAAATACGTAGGAAAATAGGAAATACAGAGCTGAACGTGTGTTTTCAATATGGTCCTTAGTAGAAGACATATATGTCATTTTCCTCTTTCTGTACAGTGGCGGAAATTCAGCTTTTTGAGTGGGGGGGCAAGCCGTACATTTTCCGAGTCGGAGGAAATGCTTTTGTTCTCAGGCATTTCGCTAGAAGACTTAGACCTGACATAAATAGTTCCTTAAATGTGCTAAGCCCGGGGGGGGGGGCACTGCTACACTTGAACTGACGGGATGTGCCGCTCAACAGGGTGTCCTTTTGCGGTAAAAATTATGCGACAGGGTATTATAATAGGTAAAAAATTATGCGACAGGGTATCACAAGCAAAAATTGCGTTCTACACTGTATTTGAGAGGCAAAATTTTTATGCGACAGGGTATACTTTTGGCCTATTTTTTATGCGACAGGGTGCAGGGTGTGGAGAGGTTTTCTGCACACCCCCGTCACTTCCCTAGTCAAGTACCCCCCCCCCCGGGGTGCTAAGGTCATTGTATATCAGATTTCAAAACTATTTATATTCAGCGGCTGATAGAAAAAGGCAAGAATGTATTATGAACGTACTGTCGGTAGGCCTAATAGCCACGAGGACGCTGGGGGCGAAGCCCCCAGGAAAATTTTTGAGGACACTCCCTATTTTTGCTTAGAATGCCTTTCATGACCCTGTGTTTACCAGTACTGAATTGGGATTTTGACAATGTTGTAACATTTTTTCAGAGTAGCATCCCAAGGAAATTTTTTGGGTAATCAGATAGTTTAATTGGGCTTAGGAGAGCTCTTGTATCCAATGTTTGCCAGTGCCAAATTAGAATATATGATAATATGAATTACCAGTTCTCAAAACAGTTCTGCGTGAAGAACCTCTCCTTTGTCTTAGAACGCTTCTCGCAATTCAGGTTTTGCCTGCCCCCGCCCCCAATATGGAAACTTTGAAAATTCGCTGATAATTTGTGTTAATGTCGCGTCCAGGAAAATTTTGGAGAACTCCCACCTTCACATTGGCTTAGAATGCCTCTCCCAAAGCTTCAACATCTCGCGGAAATATTGTTACTCTCTAACTAACCCATACCCAAGAACTTTCTTCTCGTTTATGAAATAAATGAAAGTGAATAAAAACTTTAGAATATGCTTTTCGAGCTTGTGCATTTCGTTTGCTCTTTCTATATAAAAACTCGTCCACTTCTTGACGGTGACTCGTTTCTTCACTACAGTTTCAATCCCACCTACGAAATTTCCGACTTTTAAGAAAATTTCCGAGTCTTATCGAATTGGGGGGGCAATTGCCCCCCCAACCCCCCCATAAATTCCGCCACTGTTTCTGTATATTTAGAAAAAGTTCTCTTTGGTCTTATGTTTGAATGCATTGATATTGTTTGTTGATTTCAACTCAGATGGAAGGCTATTCCATGTTTTGGCCCCAGCCCCCAGATAAGATAAGCATTTGCTTTCCAGTTGAATGTTGCGGAATGGAAATTCTAACTTGAGCTTGGACCTTCACGTTGTTAGGCCTTGGTTGACTGGAAGGAATATCTCAGCACTGTATACCGGGCCAGTTTCTTTGAGAAAATTACAGCTCTCTAAATGGTAGCATATGACATTATATAATGTTCATTATTTTCGTTCCAAGAGCTTGTTAGAATTTCAAATAAGAATTTACTTCAACCTGCTTGCAAATCAATAGTTGAAAATGGGCAAATTAACCCAGGGGGGGTACTCGGGCATATTTAGGATAGGGGTGCTCAGGCTGGGGTACAACGCATCAACCCAAAAAAGTAATTTCTAGCATGAAAATAGACCCAAAAAAATAATGTTTCCGGCCTTACAGTTATGAAGTCAGTATGTTAAATCTGCATAAAAGTGCACTAATTGATTAGATTTCTCGTAATGTTTTTGGATATTTATGTATTTTTCTTTTTAGTGCTGTTATTTGGCTCTAATTTTGTTTGTAAATTATATTTTTCACAATTTTTTACTTTTTCTCATATTTGAGACCCAAAAAATTAAGCCAGAATTTCTTGAAACCAAAAAAATAACTGTACAAATCATTGAGCCAAAAAAATAATCCTTGCCTAAATGTTAGACCCAAAAAAGTAACCTGAGCATCCCTATCCTGAATATACCAGAGTACCCCCCTGGGGAAATTCAAAAGCAGAGAAAATACACTTCCATCTAAGTGGCGTATGCTGAGACCCATTGCAGTCTCTTTCACATGTCTCATGTTCATGAAAGAAGCGAGAGAGTGTTCGAGGTTAGTGCTCTCGATGAGAGCTTTCAGATGATGTATAGTTTTATCCATTTTTAATGATGTCAGCAAATGTAACATTCATGACGTCATCAAAGTTTATGACGTCATATGAATAACAACAAATGTATTAGATAACTTTAAATGGTCAAAATTGGTTCTATTGATTGTTATCAACAATTTTGAGGCATTTTAGAGTATTTTATCAGTAATTAGGGGTTTAAATGAAACAATTACAAACTAATGGAAATAAATGATGAATATATGATATAAATAATAAGCTTAAATTGATATTACATTGCCAATTTTTATTCAGTGATGCTTTGGGATATATTCTAGTAGCAATATGAAAGAAATTATCAACTAAGAACTTAAATATTGCCAATATTGCTAATAGTAAGCAAAAAGTGCAATTTTCCTCAATTATGACGTCATAGTGACGTCATTGATGTAATGAAGAATTAAAAAAGTAGCATATTGTGTAGATTTTGTTCCTGTACACCATTGTACTAAGTTTCGTCCTCATATCTGCAATATTGGCGAAGTTACGGAGCCCCCCGGTACTACGATGGTCGAAAAAGCCCGGTAGTGATAGGCCCGGGGGGGGGGGTACTTCATTGTCAACATGATTCGACCTGTCAACATGATTCGACCTGAATCTGGACTTTGAGAAAAGGACCCATTCGTATGACGGAGTATTCAAAAATTTCGAGCCCATTTGCATGAATGTCAGGAAATTTTTGACCCATGTGCATGAATTTGTCGATTGGAAACAAAGGAAAATGTAAGTTTTTTGGCCTGGATTATCATTATGGGTGAAGACTGATGATATCTCAATAACAATAAACTACTTGTAAGTGAAGTGAAGAAAACCATGATTGTCCATCGATTTACATGAATATTTTGAAATATTGTCCTTTTTTTGTTAGAAATATGACGTCATCAATTCAAATGACGTCAGGGCTTCTATAGTTTGCTGATATCAGCAAATCTAGATAATGTATTTATCAAACAAAAGCATTTTGCATGGGCAATAGTTTGTTTCAGGCACGACTTGTTCCAGCACTCTATCCTCGTTAATCTCTGTTTTATAGTCAAAAGTTTGGATGGGGTAGCATTTTTCGCCCCTCTTGGTGGAATAGAGTTTTAAGCTCTAATTTTGCCTGATTTGTCATTTCTTTCCTCTTTAGACTCTTCGATCATGTCTGACTGCAGTCTGGAGAATTTGAAGAAATTAATATTTCTTTTCTCTTGCTTAATGCTGATTGGAGTGAGCATGCCTGCAAGCTACGGTGAGCTGTTTCTGCTCTTTAGTTTTTGCTAAATGCGGGGTAAGACTGGTTAAAGTGAACTACAGGGTAAAGTGAGCTTCCTAGAATTTTTTCGTTTCTTGCATGAACAAGAAGTGGGATGAAGAAGGTAGTTTTATTCATATTTTATTCATATTTCAGGTTTCAGAATATCATCATTTGCGGTGTCAGGTTGTGTTTTGAAAATATTCTAATATAGGCTGTTGAAAAGTCCTCCAAAAATTTGACAATCAAGATTTGACCTTTATTTAAGAATGCAGCTTTACTGATCAAAATTACTGATCAAATTTGTTTGGTATTTGACGAAACAAGGATATCTATGGACACAGAAAAGATAGATGGTCATCACCATGAGGTTAGAATATTGAAAACTGCAGAGAGGTTTTTATAATTTTAGTTTTATTTCCAGGGGAGGTTTCGGGATAAAATGACCTTGAAAAAGTGTTTCTCTTCGTGGTGATATGGCATATATTTAAAGTTTAGGGCTGGGAAAATCTGTAAAATGAAACACCATTTATACAAATCCTAAAAGTATAGATTTCATCACCCTTTGAGCCATAATCAAATTTTCAACTTATGTCCTTTTTAAAGACCCAAGACTGACCAGCAGCCTTTGCATGCCTTTGTTTTTGTTTACAACAGTTAATAATGATTAATAATAATAGCTAATTAAGGCCAACTATACAAAATTATTGACAAAATATATATAAAAGTCTAATAACAAAAAACCAAGATTTGAGATAAATTGTACACAATATACAGCTGCAGTCAAAAGTTTTGATAGACTTAAAACTTCTTTTAAAAATCTCCAATGATTGGGGCCCTTTTAATTTCTTTGGCTGCCATGAAGTCAGTGATCAACACAACGGATGTCTTGGACTATCTTCGAAAACGTGGAAGAAGATACAGTTAAAAAAAGTTTTCGACCAATAAGTGTATCGTCAGCATTGTCAAAGGTTTTTGAAAGATTGATGGCTAAGCAGATGCTGTCCTTCATCCAACAAAATCTCTCCAATCTCCTATGCGGATTTAGGGAAGGTTTTAGTACTCAACATGCACTGTTTCATGTTGTAGAGATGTTCCGTAGAACAATTGATCAGTCGGGCATTGTAGGAGTAGTACTAATGGATCTTTCGAAGGCTTATGACTGCCTTAGTCATGATTTACTTATTAGCAAAAATGGCAGCCTATGACTTCAGTAACAAGAGTCTAGAACTCTTGTATAGCTATACCTTTCAAACAGATAACAGAGGGTCAAGATAAACAGTACTTTTAGTGACTGGAAGTGTACAGTGTCTGGTGTTCCTTAAGACGCAGTCCTTGGGCTCTTATTGTTCAATATATTCATCAACGACTTTGTTTTCGCTATACAGAGCTCTCAGGTATGCAATTTTGCTGATGATAACACGGTATTCGCATGTCTCAAAAATGTCGAGGAAGTAATCGCATGTCTTGAGTTTGATATTGAAAATGCAATCTCCTGGTTTAGGGAAAACAACATGGTAGCAAACCCGGATAAATTTCAAATGATGTTTCTTGGTCTCAAAAAGAGCAAACGATACTGTCTTGACATAAATGGAAACATTGTAGTCAATACAGATACAGTAAAGCTCTTAAGAGTTACGATTGATTCAAAGTTGAATTTTCGAGATCACGTAACACACATTTGTAAAAAGATGAATCAGAAAACAGGGGCTTTTTCTCCGATTGCACGATATCTCGATGTAGACAAGGCTAAAATACTCTACCATGCATTTATTCTCTCAAACTTCAACTACTGCCCGTTAATTTGGATGTTCTGTGGGAAGACTGCAAACAACACAATCAACCGTTTGCACAAACGTGGACTGAGAGTTCTGTATGGTGACTATGATGCATCGTTTGAAGATCTCTTGAGAAGGTCGGGTGAGCTAACAATCCACTGCAAAAATTTGAAAAAACTAATGCTTGAAATATATAAATGCATAAATGCGGCTTGCCACTCCTTCATGTTTGAGTTCTTCACACCAACAGACATTCAATATGACCTACGAACAAATCACCTCCTGTAGCTCCCTAAGACCAATACGTTAGTTTATGGGAACAATTCTTTATCATTTAGACGAAGCATTTTGTGGAACAAGTTATCTGACACGATAAAAGCTGCTCAAAACACAGAGCAATTCAAAAATATGATTAAGAGCTGGAAAGGAGACACTTGCAGTTGCAACATCTGCAGATAGTACATAGATTCATGTATATATTTTACGTTTATATTATGTTTGAACTTTGTATTGTAAATAGTTGGTATTTATCAGTTTTCCTTAAACTATTGCTCCCACCAACTGTAAACAAATAAATTATCATTATTATTATTATTATTGTCCAGTCTCATTTTCATTTAGTCATTCAATATACTGATGAAAGAAAGTGAGACTTGGAAAAGTCCACGGATGTCTTTGTAAATATGTGTGTTTAAAATATGAGGACTGATCGTTATCACTTTGTAAGGTCGTAAAGGTCAAGAATTAGGAGGCATTCAAGTCTCCTATTGACAAATAATGATTATGCTAATTATTAGTTGCATATTCTAATTTTTGTTCAGATTCCAAAGAAAATTTCTGAACACGGATTAGCGCTCCGTTCTACATACCACTTTCCTTTCCTTTTCAAGTGGTCTGGAGCACAACCCAGCTAAACCCCCCTAACAAACTCTACTCAGTCCAAGTCTTCTTTCACCCAAAATAAGCATTTTTTCCTAATCAGTCAATCAAACGCTAAGAATAGGCAAGTGGTCTGACCTATCTGACCTTATTAACCCTATTTGGGCCGGGTTGAATTTTCATATTCTTAACCGGGGGCGTTTTTCAGCACCCACCCCTCCTTTTCTTCGAAACTACAAGAGATATGACAATTACGCCAATTGTTCTTTGGACAATTAACTTTACAAAAACAGCAATAGAGGTTCAATTGGTCATTTGGATATCAATCACCTTGATCAAACAAGGTACAAAAAGCAGTTGTTGGTTGTACAGAAATTATACGGTGGATGGCCAAGTCAGATGGCCAAGTCAGGGTTCAAACATCTTTCCTCTGCATTTTAGTTGATACCTCCCTCCTGTCCTTTGTTGATGGCTTTGTCTTGAAACTTTTTGATATTTGCTGCAGAATATACCAATTTTCAATCAAAATTTCAAACACAGTGTCAGTCCTGTTATAATAAATACTAGGCTTGCCGCGCGTCGCCTACGGCGCCGCGCTGGCCCGCCGTCGTATTTGTCATTCAGGTGTATGGACAGTTGAATTTAGTGCGCCGGTGACAAAGGGATGAAATATATCTATACATATTTGTTTTCATTCCATAATACATCTGTCTCAAAAGAACAATGGTGAAGAGGGACATAAGTATAATTTGAGAGTACCTTTGAACACCAAGGCCAAATGTTGATACTTTGTTAAGAAGAGCTATTTAGCGTTACAAATCAATGCAGTCAGTTTGTGGCGTATTCCACTCTCCAAGGGCCTCTGCTTTATTTATTGAAAATTTAAAGCAAGAGGGAGCCGATGCGAGAACGAACAACAGTTGTTTTGCTTAGAATTATATCCCTGCTGTGCTTTCTATTTTGCAAACTTAGTACACACCCTCTACACGGCATCTATTTTTCCTTTTCTCTTTTCATTTTGCATTGCTCTTTCCACTCTTTATAAACTATTGCCCTGAAAAATTAACTGTATACTTACCGTAAAAGCTGTATTAAGCCCCCCTCTCGATTAAGCCCTCCTCTCTAATAAGCCCCTCCCCTCTGAGCCAAAATTTAAATAAGCCATCTCTGCATTAAGCCCCCCCCCCCCTCCTGTTATATCAAATTCTAGTGGCTACCAAAGAGTTCCCATTTATTGACCTAGAAAAGCTTGCATGGTAGTTCTGATGTGGTGTGAGAGAAAACTGTGCCGAATTTATGTATTTGACTCGTAAAATTGAATGTTGAATCCGCAAAATACGGTGTAAATGATCTAAAAAGCTGTCATTTGTATCCTGTCATTTGATTTTGTGAATAAGGCCCCCCCTCTATAATAAGCCCCCTCTCTAATATGCCCTCCTGTGGAGGGTCCGAAATTAAATAGGCCTCCTGGGGGCTTAAGGTAGCATCATCCCGGTCATAGAATTACTATGAATATGGGTATATAACCAAGTTGAGATGGTACATAGGCATGATTGTAAGATTTTTGGACTGAGAAATTCAAAATGGCACCTTTCATGTTGCCATAGCAACCAAAAATAGCCGAAATTTTGCAAAAAATGGTACACGGAAAAGTATTTTTCATTCTCTACTGATTAAAGTTATCTCATTGAAATTAGCTGGACTTCATGCAAGTATGTATAATGCCTGCCAAAGGTCCTTGGAACACTTAGGCCATTTCTTGACAATCCGCAGCTCCAATCATAGCGATTAGGCATAAACAACCCCTCACCCCTGAAACAATGTTGATTTGCAAGGTTATTGTCCTAGCATTCCATTAGGGTCGTGAATCGTCCTGCCATCCCCATTTGTATGCTTAAATTTTGATGCAAAAAAATGTAGACATCAGGGTCTTAATCACCTTGTGCTAAGCCGATTGTAAAAGCAGAAGTTCATTTTGAAGCCCCATCTTCCGCGAACATTTTGACCAAATTTCATTTAAATATCTCTTATTGTTTGGAAATCAAAAATATATCCATTATACAGATTTCGCGAAAATCGCATTTCCAGGAAATTGACTTCAAAGTTCATGAAAATGATAGTAATCAAATAGTTGAAATTTGCTACAATCCTCGCTAAAACCCTTGTCACAAAATGGAAAAAGGTAGATCTGAAGAGCAAATACCCGCCTTTACCCCCCAAGTCAATGTTGCTGAATTCTCTAACTTGGAAAATATCATGCAGCAAGTGACCTGAGTCAAGACAAACAACATTGACTTGGGGGGAAGGGGGGGTTACGAGATATTTCCGCTGAAGTGGTAGGCACTTAGATTTTTTTTGAAAAATGCTGAAAATTCAGTTTGTGACAAAAGGTTTTGGCGAGGATTGTCTGAGGGTAAAATTTTTTATAAGAGCTCAAATTTAAACTTTTTCACTCGAATGGTACTAATTCGATGGCGCTCGTTCCGGATATGTGATTTGTTTTGTGATTAGTGATGATGATTGTTCAATTTGACGTCACAAAATGAATCAAAACGGCCTTTGGCTCTGAAATCATGGAATTTCCACCTTCAATCGAACTAAACAAATGTACTGGCAGCCAAATATCATCGATTTTATGAAATAAAGATTTATTAGTGGACCAGTATAGCGATACTGCAAGAAATTGACGGGTCACACCACGGGTAACACCATGGGTCACACTACTAAAGGGCGATATCTATTGAATTTGTATAGAAATTGGCACGGGTCACACGGGTCACACGGGTCACAGTCATTTTTTATAAAAATTATTAGGTACTATATTTTTTATAACAAATTAGTGTGACCCGTGTGACCCGTCGTTTTCTTTGGTAAAATGTGTACTGAGGCATCTAAGAAGGGTGTGACCCGTGCTGTGACCCGTGCTGTGACCCGTGGTGTGACCCGTCGTATAGCTCGTGGTTGGACCAGTCTGCCATCCAAAATGGCTATGCTTCATTTGAATTTGAACACTAAACCAACCACGTTCAATGGATAGAAACATTAACATCTTCGACCAGATGACTGTAAAGACTTTCACAGCCACATACAATTCTCGTAGCATCACTGTTCTTCTATGCCATGTATAAGAAACAACAAAGGAAGAACCTGAGCAAAGGATTAACTTTGTCAGCTGTTTTTCAGATTTTTGGTGCTGCCGTTAAAGCCCTCTCCAGTGAGAAGAGGGGCATTATGAAAATACTTTATGATGAATATGTTTTACAGACAGACATACCTGCTCGAATCTTTAATGATGTCCTCGCGTTTACTTATGTTTTAGTCCTGTTTTACACGTCAAAACATGCATACATCCACTCACTCGACCTCAGACAATCCTCGCCAAAACCCTTGTCACAAAATGGAAAAGGTAGATCTGAAGAGCAAATACCCGCCTTTACCCCCCAAGTCAATGTTGCTGAATTCTCTAACTTGGAAAATATCATGCAGCAAGTGACCTGAGTCAAGACAAACAACATTGACTTGGGGGGAAGGGGGGGGGGGGGGGGTTACGAGATATTTCCGCTGAAGTGGTAGGCACTTAGATTTTTTTTGAAAAATGCTGAAAATTCAGTTTGTGACAAAAGGTTTTGGCGAGGATTGTCTGAGGGTAAAATTTTTTATAAGAGCTCAAATTTAAACTTTTTCACTCGAATGGTACTAATTCGATGGCGCTCGTTCCGGATATGTGATTTGTTTTGTGATTAGTGATGATGATTGTTCAATTTGACGTCACAAAATGAATCAAAACGGCCTTTGGCTCTGAAATCATGGAATTTCCACCTTCAATCGAACTAAACAAATGTACTGGCAGCCAAATATCATCGATTTTATGAAATAAAGATTTATTAGTGGACCAGTATAGCGATACTGCAAGAAATTGACGGGTCACACCACGGGTAACACCATGGGTCACACTACTAAAGGGCGATATCTATTGAATTTGTATAGAAATTGGCACGGGTCACACGGGTCACACGGGTCACAGTCATTTTTTATAAAAATTATTAGGTACTATATTTTTTATAACAAATTAGTGTGACCCGTGTGACCCGTCGTTTTCTTTGGTAAAATGTGTACTGAGGCATCTAAGAAGGGTGTGACCCGTGCTGTGACCCGTGCTGTGACCCGTGGTGTGACCCGTCGTATAGCTCGTGGTTGGACCAGTCTGCCATCCAAAATGGCTATGCTTCATTTGAATTTGAACACTAAACCAACCACGTTCAATGGATAGAAACATTAAAATCTTCGACCAGATGACTGTAAAGACTTTCACAGCCACATACAATTCTCGTAGCATCACTGTTCTTCTATGCCATGTATAAGAAACAACAAAGGAAGAACCTGAGCAAAGGATTAACTTTGTCAGCTGTTTTTCAGATTTTTGGTGCTGCCGTTAAAGCCCTCTCCAGTGAGAAGAGGGGCATTATGAAAATACTTTATGATGAATATGTTTTACAGACAGACATACCTGCTCGAATCTTTAATGATGTCCTCGCGTTTACTTATGTTTTAGTCCTGTTTTACACGTCAAAACATGCATACATCCACTCACTCGACCTCAGACAATCCTCGCCAAAACCCTTGTCACAAAATGGAAAAGGTAGATCTGAAGAGCAAATACCCCCCTTTACCCCCCAAGTCAATGTTGCTGAATTCTCTAACTTGGAAAATATCATGCAGCAAGTGACCTGAGTCAAGACAAACAACATTGACTTGGGGGGAAGGGGGGGTTACGAGATATTTCCGCTGAAGTGGTAGGCACTTAGATTTTTTTTGAAAAATGCTGAAAATTCAGTTTGTGACAAAAGGTTTTGGCGAGGATTGTCTGAGGGTAAAATTTTTTATAAGAGCTCAAATTTAAACTTTTTCACTCGAATGGTACTAATTCGATGGCGCTCGTTCCGGATATGTGATTTGTTTTGTGATTAGTGATGATGATTGTTCAATTTGACGTCACAAAATGAATCAAAACGGCCTTTGGCTCTGAAATCATGGAATTTCCACCTTCAATCGAACTAAACAAATGTACTGGCAGCCAAATATCATCGATTTTATGAAATAAAGATTTATTAGTGGACCAGTATAGCGATACTGCAAGAAATTGACGGGTCACACCACGGGTAACACCATGGGTCACACTACTAAAGGGCGATATCTATTGAATTTGTATAGAAATTGGCACGGGTCACACGGGTCACACGGGTCACAGTCATTTTTTATAAAAATTATTAGGTACTATATTTTTTATAACAAATTAGTGTGACCCGTGTGACCCGTCGTTTTCTTTGGTAAAATGTGTACTGAGGCATCTAAGAAGGGTGTGACCCGTGCTGTGACCCGTGCTGTGACCCGTGGTGTGACCCGTCGTATAGCTCGTGGTTGGACCAGTCTGCCATCCAAAATGGCTATGCTTCATTTGAATTTGAACACTAAACCAACCACGTTCAATGGATAGAAACATTAACATCTTCGACCAGATGACTGTAAAGACTTTCACAGCCACATACAATTCTCGTAGCATCACTGTTCTTCTATGCCATGTATAAGAAACAACAAAGGAAGAACCTGAGCAAAGGATTAACTTTGTCAGCTGTTTTTCAGATTTTTGGTGCTGCCGTTAAAGCCCTCTCCAGTGAGAAGAGGGGCATTATGAAAATACTTTATGATGAATATGTTTTACAGACAGACATACCTGCTCGAATCTTTAATGATGTCCTCGCGTTTACTTATGTTTTAGTCCTGTTTTACACGTCAAAACATGCATACATCCACTCACTCGACCTCAGACAATCCTCGCCAAAACCCTTGTCACAAAATGGAAAAGGTAGATCTGAAGAGCAAATACCCCCCTTTACCCCCCAAGTCAATGTTGCTGAATTCTCTAACTTGGAAAATATCATGCAGCAAGTGACCTGAGTCAAGACAAACAACATTGACTTGGGGGGAAGGGGGGGTTACGAGATATTTCCGCTGAAGTGGTAGGCACTTAGATTTTTTTTGAAAAATGCTGAAAATTCAGTTTGTGACAAAAGGTTTTGGCGAGGATTGTCTGAGGGTAAAATTTTTTATAAGAGCTCAAATTTAAACTTTTTCACTCGAATGGTACTAATTCGATGGCGCTCGTTCCGGATATGTGATTTGTTTTGTGATTAGTGATGATGATTGTTCAATTTGACGTCACAAAATGAATCAAAACGGCCTTTGGCTCTGAAATCATGGAATTTCCACCTTCAATCGAACTAAACAAATGTACTGGCAGCCAAATATCATCGATTTTATGAAATAAAGATTTATTAGTGGACCAGTATAGCGATACTGCAAGAAATTGACGGGTCACACCACGGGTAACACCATGGGTCACACTACTAAAGGGCGATATCTATTGAATTTGTATAGAAATTGGCACGGGTCACACGGGTCACACGGGTCACAGTCATTTTTTATAAAAATTATTAGGTACTATATTTTTTATAACAAATTAGTGTGACCCGTGTGACCCGTCGTTTTCTTTGGTAAAATGTGTACTGAGGCATCTAAGAAGGGTGTGACCCGTGCTGTGACCCGTGCTGTGACCCGTGGTGTGACCCGTCGTATAGCTCGTGGTTGGACCAGTCTGCCATCCAAAATGGCTATGCTTCATTTGAATTTGAACACTAAACCAACCACGTTCAATGGATAGAAACATTAACATCTTCGACCAGATGACTGTAAAGACTTTCACAGCCACATACAATTCTCGTAGCATCACTGTTCTTCTATGCCATGTATAAGAAACAACAAAGGAAGAACCTGAGCAAAGGATTAACTTTGTCAGCTGTTTTTCAGATTTTTGGTGCTGCCGTTAAAGCCCTCTCCAGTGAGAAGAGGGGCATTATGAAAATACTTTATGATGAATATGTTTTACAGACAGACATACCTGCTCGAATCTTTAATGATGTCCTCGCGTTTACTTATGTTTTAGTCCTGTTTTACACGTCAAAACATGCATACATCCACTCACTCGACCTCAGACAATCCTCGCCAAAACCCTTGTCACAAAATGGAAAAGGTAGATCTGAAGAGCAAATACCCGCCTTTACCCCCCAAGTCAATGTTGCTGAATTCTCTAACTTGGAAAATATCATGCAGCAAGTGACCTGAGTCAAGACAAACAACATTGACTTGGGGGGAAGGGGGGGTTACGAGATATTTCCGCTGAAGTGGTAGGCACTTAGATTTTTTTTGAAAAATGCTGAAAATTCAGTTTGTGACAAAAGGTTTTGGCGAGGATTGTCTGAGGGTAAAATTTTTTATAAGAGCTCAAATTTAAACTTTTTCACTCGAATGGTACTAATTCGATGGCGCTCGTTCCGGATATGTGATTTGTTTTGTGATTAGTGATGATGATTGTTCAATTTGACGTCACAAAATGAATCAAAACGGCCTTTGGCTCTGAAATCATGGAATTTCCACCTTCAATCGAACTAAACAAATGTACTGGCAGCCAAATATCATCGATTTTATGAAATAAAGATTTATTAGTGGACCAGTATAGCGATACTGCAAGAAATTGACGGGTCACACCACGGGTAACACCATGGGTCACACTACTAAAGGGCGATATCTATTGAATTTGTATAGAAATTGGCACGGGTCACACGGGTCACACGGGTCACAGTCATTTTTTATAAAAATTATTAGGTACTATATTTTTTATAACAAATTAGTGTGACCCGTGTGACCCGTCGTTTTCTTTGGTAAAATGTGTACTGAGGCATCTAAGAAGGGTGTGACCCGTGCTGTGACCCGTGCTGTGACCCGTGGTGTGACCCGTCGTATAGCTCGTGGTTGGACCAGTCTGCCATCCAAAATGGCTATGCTTCATTTGAATTTGAACACTAAACCAACCACGTTCAATGGATAGAAACATTAACATCTTCGACCAGATGACTGTAAAGACTTTCATAGCCACATACAATTCTCGTAGCATCACTGTTCTTCTATGCCATGTATAAGAAACAACAAAGGAAGAACCTGAGCAAAGGATTAACTTTGTCAGCTGTTTTTCAGATTTTTGGTGCTGCCGTTAAAGCCCTCTCCAGTGAGAAGAGGGGCATTATGAAAATACTTTATGATGAATATGTTTTACAGACAGACATACCTGCTCGAATCTTTAATGATGTCCTCGCGTTTACTTATGTTTTAGTCCTGTTTTACACGTCAAAACATGCATACATCCACTCACTCGACCTCAGACAATCCTCGCCAAAACCCTTGTCACAAAATGGAAAAGGTAGATCTGAAGAGCAAATACCCGCCTTTACCCCCCAAGTCAATGTTGCTGAATTCTCTAACTTGGAAAATATCATGCAGCAAGTGACCTGAGTCAAGACAAACAACATTGACTTGGGGGGAAGGGGGGGGGGGGTTACGAGATATTTCCGCTGAAGTGGTAGGCACTTAGATTTTTTTTGAAAAATGCTGAAAATTCAGTTTGTGACAAAAGGTTTTGGCGAGGATTGTCTGAGGGTAAAATTTTTTATAAGAGCTCAAATTTAAACTTTTTCACTCGAATGGTACTAATTCGATGGCGCTCGTTCCGGATATGTGATTTGTTTTGTGATTAGTGATGATGATTGTTCAATTTGACGTCACAAAATGAATCAAAACGGCCTTTGGCTCTGAAATCATGGAATTTCCACCTTCAATCGAACTAAACAAATGTACTGGCAGCCAAATATCATCGATTTTATGAAATAAAGATTTATTAGTGGACCAGTATAGCGATACTGCAAGAAATTGACGGGTCACACCACGGGTAACACCATGGGTCACACTACTAAAGGGCGATATCTATTGAATTTGTATAGAAATTGGCACGGGTCACACGGGTCACACGGGTCACAGTCATTTTTTATAAAAATTATTAGGTACTATATTTTTTATAACAAATTAGTGTGACCCGTGTGACCCGTCGTTTTCTTTGGTAAAATGTGTACTGAGGCATCTAAGAAGGGTGTGACCCGTGCTGTGACCCGTGCTGTGACCCGTGGTGTGACCCGTCGTATAGCTCGTGGTTGGACCAGTCTGCCATCCAAAATGGCTATGCTTCATATGAATTTGAACACTAAACCAACCACGTTCAATGGATAGAAACATTAAAATCTTCGACCAGATGACTGTAAAGACTTTCACAGCCACATACAATTCTCGTAGCATCACTGTTCTTCTATGCCATGTATAAGAAACAACAAAGGAAGAACCTGAGCAAAGGATTAACTTTGTCAGCTGTTTTTCAGATTTTTGGTGCTGCCGTTAAAGCCCTCTCCAGTGAGAAGAGGGGCATTATGAAAATACTTTATGATGAATATGTTTTACAGACAGACATACCTGCTCGAATCTTTAATGATGTCCTCGCGTTTACTTATGTTTTAGTCCTGTTTTACACGTCAAAACATGCATACATCCACTCACTCGACCTCAGACAATCCTCGCCAAAACCCTTGTCACAAAATGGAAAAGGTAGATCTGAAGAGCAAATACCCCCCTTTACCCCCCAAGTCAATGTTGCTGAATTCTCTAACTTGGAAAATATCATGCAGCAAGTGACCTGAGTCAAGACAAACAACATTGACTTGGGGGGAAGGGGGGGTTACGAGATATTTCCGCTGAAGTGGTAGGCACTTAGATTTTTTTTGAAAAATGCTGAAAATTCAGTTTGTGACAAAAGGTTTTGGCGAGGATTGTCTGAGGGTAAAATTTTTTATAAGAGCTCAAATTTAAACTTTTTCACTCGAATGGTACTAATTCGATGGCGCTCGTTCCGGATATGTGATTTGTTTTGTGATTAGTGATGATGATTGTTCAATTTGACGTCACAAAATGAATCAAAACGGCCCTTGGCTCTGAAATCATGGAATTTCCACCTTCAATCGAACTAAACAAATGTACTGGCAGCCAAATATCATCGATTTTATGAAATAAAGATTTATTAGTGGACCAGTATAGCGATACTGCAAGAAATTGACGGGTCACACCACGGGTAACACCATGGGTCACACTACTAAAGGGCGATATCTATTGAATTTGTATAGAAATTGGCACGGGTCACACGGGTCACACGGGTCACAGTCATTTTTTATAAAAATTATTAGGTACTATATTTTTTATAACAAATTAGTGTGACCCGTGTGACCCGTCGTTTTCTTTGGTAAAATGTGTACTGAGGCATCTAAGAAGGGTGTGACCCGTGCTGTGACCCGTGCTGTGACCCGTGGTGTGACCCGTCGTATAGCTCGTGGTTGGACCAGTCTGCCATCCAAAATGGCTATGCTTCATTTGAATTTGAACACTAAACCAACCACGTTCAATGGATAGAAACATTAAAATCTTCGACCAGATGACTGTAAAGACTTTCACAGCCACATACAATTCTCGTAGCATCACTGTTCTTCTATGCCATGTATAAGAAACAACAAAGGAAGAACCTGAGCAAAGGATTAACTTTGTCAGCTGTTTTTCAGATTTTTGGTGCTGCCGTTAAAGCCCTCTCCAGTGAGAAGAGGGGCATTATGAAAATACTTTATGATGAATATGTTTTACAGACAGACATACCTGCTCGAATCTTTAATGATGTCCTCGCGTTTACTTATGTTTTAGTCCTGTTTTACACGTCAAAACATGCATACATCCACTCACTCGACCTCAGACAATCCTCGCCAAAACCCTTGTCACAAAATGGAAAAGGTAGATCTGAAGAGCAAATACCCCCCTTTACCCCCCAAGTCAATGTTGCTGAATTCTCTAACTTGGAAAATATCATGCAGCAAGTGACCTGAGTCAAGACAAACAACATTGACTTGGGGGGAAGGGGGGGTTACGAGATATTTCCGCTGAAGTGGTAGGCACTTAGATTTTTTTTGAAAAATGCTGAAAATTCAGTTTGTGACAAAAGGTTTTGGCGATGATTGTCTGAGGGTAAAATTTTTTATAAGAGCTCAAATTTAAACTTTTTCACTCGAATGGTACTAATTCGATGGCGCTCGTTCCGGATATGTGATTTGTTTTGTGATTAGTGATGATGATTGTTCAATTTGACGTCACAAAATGAATCAAAACGGCCCTTGGCTCTGAAATCATGGAAATTCCACCTTCAATCGAACTAAACAAATGTACTGGCAGCCAAATATCATCGATTTTATGAAATAAAGATTTATTAGTGGACCAGTATAGCGATACTGCAAGAAATTGACGGGTCACACCACGGGTAACACCATGGGTCACACTACTAAAGGGCGATATCTATTGAATTTGTATAGAAATTGGCACGGGTCACACGGGTCACACGGGTCACAGTCATTTTTTATAAAAATTATTAGGTACTATATTTTTTATAACAAATTAGTGTGACCCGTGTGACCCGTCGTTTTCTTTGGTAAAATGTGTACTGAGGCATCTAAGAAGGGTGTGACCCGTGCTGTGACCCGTGCTGTGACCCGTGGTGTGACCCGTCGTATAGCTCGTGGTTGGACCAGTCTGCCATCCAAAATGGCTATGCTTCATTTGAATTTGAACACTAAACCAACCACGTTCAATGGATAGAAACATTAAAATCTTCGACCAGATGACTGTAAAGACTTTCACAGCCACATACAATTCTCGTAGCATCACTGTTCTTCTATGCCATGTATAAGAAACAACAAAGGAAGAACCTGAGCAAAGGATTAACTTTGTCAGCTGTTTTTCAGATTTTTGGTGCTGCCGTTAAAGCCCTCTCCAGTGAGAAGAGGGGCATTATGAAAATACTTTATGATGAATATGTTTTACAGACAGACATACCTGCTCGAATCTTTAATGATGTCCTCGCGTTTACTTATGTTTTAGTCCTGTTTTACACGTCAAAACATGCATACATCCACTCACTCGACCTCAGACAATCCTCGCCAAAACCCTTGTCACAAAATGGAAAAGGTAGATCTGAAGAGCAAATACCCCCCTTTACCCCCAAGTCAATGTTGCTGAATTCTCTAACTTGGAAAATATCATGCAGCAAGTGACCTGAGTCAAGACAAACAACATTGACTTGGGGGGAAGGGGGGGTTACGAGATATTTCCGCTGAAGTGGTAGGCACTTAGATTTTTTTTGAAAAATGCTGAAAATTCAGTTTGTGACAAAAGGTTTTGGCGATGATTGTCTGAGGGTAAAATTTTTTATAAGAGCTCAAATTTAAACTTTTTCACTCGAATGGTACTAATTCGATGGCGCTCGTTCCGGATATGTGATTTGTTTTGTGATTAGTGATGATGATTGTTCAATTTGACGTCACAAAATGAATCAAAACGGCCCTTGGCTCTGAAATCATGGAATTTCCACCTTCAATCGAACTAAACAAATGTACTGGCAGCCAAATATCATCGATTTTATGAAATAAAGATTTATTAGTGGACCAGTATAGCGATACTGCAAGAAATTGACGGGTCACACCACGGGTAACACCATGGGTCACACTACTAAAGGGCGATATCTATTGAATTTGTATAGAAATTGGCACGGGTCACACGGGTCACACGGGTCACAGTCATTTTTTATAAAAATTATTAGGTACTATATTTTTTATAACAAATTAGTGTGACCCGTGTGACCCGTCGTTTTCTTTGGTAAAATGTGTACTGAGGCATCTAAGAAGGGTGTGACCCGTGCTGTGACCCGTGCTGTGACCCGTGGTGTGACCCGTCGTATAGCTCGTGGTTGGACCAGTCTGCCATCCAAAATGGCTATGCTTCATTTGAATTTGAACACTAAACCAACCACGTTCAATGGATAGAAACATTAAAATCTTCGACCAGATGACTGTAAAGACTTTCACAGCCACATACAATTCTCGTAGCATCACTGTTCTTCTATGCCATGTATAAGAAACAACAAAGGAAGAACCTGAGCAAAGGATTAACTTTGTCAGCTGTTTTTCAGATTTTTGGTGCTGCCGTTAAAGCCCTCTCCAGTGAGAAGAGGGGCATTATGAAAATACTTTATGATGAATATGTTTTACAGACAGACATACCTGCTCGAATCTTTAATGATGTCCTCGCGTTTACTTATGTTTTAGTCCTGTTTTACACGTCAAAACATGCATACATCCACTCACTCGACCTCAGACAATCCTCGCCAAAACCCTTGTCACAAAATGGAAAAGGTAGATCTGAAGAGCAAATACCCCCCTTTACCCCCAAGTCAATGTTGCTGAATTCTCTAACTTGGAAAATATCATGCAGCAAGTGACCTGAGTCAAGACAAACAACATTGACTTGGGGGGAAGGGGGGGTTACGAGATATTTCCGCTGAAGTGGTAGGCACTTAGATTTTTTTTGAAAAATGCTGAAAATTCAGTTTGTGACAAAAGGTTTTGGCGAGGATTGTCTGAGGGTAAAATTTTTTATAAGAGCTCAAATTTAAACTTTTTCACTCGAATGGTACTAATTCGATGGCGCTCGTTCCGGATATGTGATTTGTTTTGTGATTAGTGATGATGATTGTTCAATTTGACGTCACAAAATGAATCAAAACGGCCTTTGGCTCTGAAATCATGGAATTTCCACCTTCAATCGAACTAAACAAATGTACTGGCAGCCAAATATCATCGATTTTATGAAATAAAGATTTATTAGTGGACCAGTATAGCGATACTGCAAGAAATTGACGGGTCACACCACGGGTAACACCATGGGTCACACTACTAAAGGGCGATATCTATTGAATTTGTATAGAAATTGGCACGGGTCACACGGGTCACACGGGTCACAGTCATTTTTTATAAAAATTATTAGGTACTATATTTTTTATAACAAATTAGTGTGACCCGTGTGACCCGTCGTTTTCTTTGGTAAAATGTGTACTGAGGCATCTAAGAAGGGTGTGACCCGTGCTGTGACCCGTGCTGTGACCCGTGCTGTGACCCGTCGTATAGCTCGTGGTGGGACCAGTCTGCCATCCAAAATGGCTATGCTTCATTTGAATTTGAACACTAAACCAACCACGTTCAATGGATAGAAACATTAAAATCTTCGACCAGATGACTGTAAAGACTTTCACAGCCACATACAATTCTCGTAGCATCTCACTGTTCTTCTATGCCATGTATAAGAAACAACAAAGGAAGAACCTGAGCAAAGGATTAACTTTGTCAGCTGTTTTTCAGATTTTTGGTGCTGCCGTTAAAGCCCTCTCCAGTGAGAAGAGGGACATTATGAAAATACTTTATGATGAATATGTTTTACAGACAGACATACCTGCTCGAATCTTTAATGATGTCCTCGCGTTTACTTATGTTTTAGTCCTGTTTTACACGTCAAAACATGCATACATCCACTCACTCGACCTCAGACAATCCTCGCCAAAACCCTTGTCACAAAATGGAAAAGGTAGATCTGAAGAGCAAATACCCCCCTTTACCCCCCAAGTCAATGTTGCTGAATTCTCTAACTTGGAAAATATCATGCAGCAAGTGACCTGAGTCAAGACAAACAACATTGACTTGGGGGGAAGGGGGGGTTACGAGATATTTCCGCTGAAGTGGTAGGCACTTAGATTTTTTTTGAAAAATGCTGAAAATTCAGTTTGTGACAAAAGGTTTTGGCGAGGATTGTCTGAGGGTAAAATTTTTTATAAGAGCTCAAATTTAAACTTTTTCACTCGAATGGTACTAATTCGATGGCGCTCGTTCCGGATATGTGATTTGTTTTGTGATTAGTGATGATGATTGTTCAATTTGACGTCACAAAATGAATCAAAACGGCCTTTGGCTCTGAAATCATGGAATTTCCACCTTCAATCGAACTAAACAAATGTACTGGCAGCCAAATATCATCGATTTTATGAAATAAAGATTTATTAGTGGACCAGTATAGCGATACTGCAAGAAATTGACGGGTCACACCACGGGTAACACCATGGGTCACACTACTAAAGGGCGATATCTATTGCATTTGTATAGAAATTGGCACGGGTCACACGGGTCACACGGGTCACAGTCATTTTTTATAAAAAATATTAGGTACTATATTTTTTATAACAAATTAGTGTGACCCGTGTGACCCGTCGTTTTCTTTGGTAAAATGTGTACTGAGGCATCTAAGAAGGGTGTGACCCGTGCTGTGACCCGTGCTGTGACCCGTGCTGTGACCCGTCGTATAGCTCGTGGTGGGACCAGTCTGCCATCCAAAATGGCTATGCTTCATTTGAATTTGAACACTAAACCAACCACGTTCAATGGATAGAAACATTAAAATCTTCGACCAGATGACTGTAAAGACTTTCACAGCCACATACAATTCTCGTAGCATCTCACTGTTCTTCTATGCCATGTATAAGAAACAACAAAGGAAGAACCTGAGCAAAGGATTAACTTTGTCAGCTGTTTTTCAGATTTTTGGTGCTGCCGTTAAAGCCCTCTCCAGTGAGAAGAGGGACATTATGAAAATACTTTATGATGAATATGTTTTACAGACAGACATACCTGCTCGAATCTTTAATGATGTCCTCGCGTTTACTTATGTTTTAGTCCTGTTTTACACGTCAAAACATTTATACATCCACTCACTCGACCTCAGACAATCCTCGCCAAAACCCTTGTCACAAAATGGAAAAGGTAGATCTGAAGAGCAAATACCCCCCTTTACCCCCCAAGTCAATGTTGCTGAATTCTCTAACTTGGAAAATATCATGCAGCAAGTGACCTGAGTCAAGACAAACAACATTGACTTGGGGGGAAGGGGGGTTTACGAGATATTTCCGCTGAAGTGGTAGGCACTTAGATTTTTTTTGAAAAATGCTGAAAAATTCAGTTTGTGACAAGAGGTTTTGGCGAGGATTGTCTGAGGGTAAAATTTTTTATAAGAGCTCAAATTTAAACTTTTTCACTCGAATGGTACTAATTCGATGGCGCTCGTTCCGGATATGTGATTTGTTTTGTGATTAGTGATGATGATTGTTCAATTTGACGTCACAAAATGAATCAAAACGGCCTTTGGCTCTGAAATCATGGAATTTCCACCTTCAATCGAACTAAACAAATGTACTGGCAGCCAAATATCATCGATTTTATGAAATAAAGATTTATTAGTGGACCAGTATAGCGATACTGCAAGAAATTGACGGGTCACACCACGGGTAACACCATGGGTCACACTACTAAAGGGCGATATCTATTGCATTTGTATAAAAATTGGCACGGGTCACACGGGTCACACGGGTCACAGTCATTTTTTATAAAAAATATTAGGTACTATATTTTTTATAACAAATTAGTGTGACCCGTGTGACCCGTCGTTTTCTTTGGTAAAATGTGTACTGAGGCATCTAAGAAGGGTGTGACCCGTGCTGTGACCCGTGCTGTGACCCGTGGTGTGACCCGTCGTATAGCTCGTGGTGGGACCAGTCTGCCATCCAAAATGGCTATGCTTCATTTGAATTTGAACACTAAACCAACCACGTTCAATGGATAGAAACATTAAAATCTTCGACCAGATGACTGTAAAGACTTTCACAGCCACATACAATTCTCGTAGCATCTCACTGTTCTTCTATGCCATGTATAAGAAACAACAAAGGAAGAACCTGAGCAAAGGATTAACTTTGTCAGCTGTTTTTCAGATTTTTGGTGCTGCCGTTAAAGCCCTCTCCAGTGAGAAGAGGGACATTATGAAAATACTTTATGATGAATATGTTTTACAGACAGACATACCTGCTCGAATCTTTAATGATGTCCTCGCGTTTACTTATGTTTTAGTCCTGTTTTACACGTCAAAACATGCATACATCCACTCACTCGACCTCAGACAATCCTCGCCAAAACCCTTGTCACAAAATGGAAAAGATAGATCTGAAGAGCAAATACCCCCCTTTACCCCCCAAGTCAATGTTGCTGAATTCTCTAACTTGGAAAATATCATGCAGCAAGTGACCTGAGTCAAGACAAACAATATTGACTTGGGGGGAAGGGGGGTTTACGAGATATTTCCGCTGAAGTGGTAGGCACTTAGATTTTTTTGAAAAATGCTGAAAATTTCAGTTTGTGACAAGAGGTTTTGGCGAGGATTGTAGGTCAATAACTTTCAGCCTATAAAATCTCTTTCTTGCCATTGTTGCACTGCCCTCTACTCTTAAATTTGTTTGTTGAAACTTTTGACGCTCATTTCTTGTTATTTTCTGCAACTATATTCTGGTGCTGTCAAAGTAAACCAATGTTTTTATTCGAAATGTTTTTGTGCTACTTCAATTTCTAAGGGATTTTTTCACTGCATCAACACTGATATCAAAGTTTGCAATATCATCATAAACACCAACTGAAACATAAATTTTCCAGTAAAAGCAGATTTTGAAATCTTGTTCGGGAATCACGCTTTAATCCGCAACAAAACTCACGATAGATAGACCCACCAAGAATCTCGATGTTGAAGCTCACTTGATCACAACTGCGCGTGTCTACTCTCTCTGATTTTATTGTTAATGTGACGTTAATACTGTTGATACTGTTACGCTATTCACACTTACACTCACTCACACTGATCTCTACGGTAAGGCTACAGCTTTTATACTGTTTGCTTAGAATGTTCTCGTAATGCTGCGTAATGCTGTATTATCATGGCTACTCAAATTATTATGAAATACTCCTAATTTGTCCAAAGTCCAAAGAATTCCGTTGTGTTTATTCACCCTACCCCTAGAATGTTCCAGATAAGGCCCTACGTGTCTAGATTACGATTTCGTACGATTACCCAATTTCTATACGAAGGCGAGGCTACATGTTTGTCATTTGGCCGAAAATGGCGAATGGCGAAGCAAGATGATTCAGCTGTTGACTACAATGTGGCATGCGTAAGCGTTAGTTATTACTGATTTATAACCTGTTCTAGAATATTCGCTAATACTCACGTCGCTAATACAGAGACTTGTTGCCAAACAGCATCTGAAATCGGACTAACTAGATAGCCTCGTTTTCATAAGCACCACAGGCGTAAAATGCGGACCACGGAATTAATATCTTGGCTGTTGTTGCTGCTATGATCAGCAATCATTAAAGATGACTCAAGAAAACAACTCATTGATACCAAGTTTTATTCATGTGAATTTGAAAGAATTGCAGACAGTTTATGACTCTGACAACATTAAAGGGAATCAACATAGTTAAAAGCTGGCCCGGGCCAGGTCAAAAATATAATCCATTGTACTCGAAAACTTTGACGCATCCGGTTTCATTGTGTAGGTAAAGAAACAATGGGTTTGTTGGCGTTTCTTTAGCCTATTTATAGCGGCTACGAGATATAGCTATGTCTATTCCCTTTAACCCTAATCCATATGGGCTTTCTTCGAGCTACCATTATTTATGGGGGGGTGCTTTCCACCCCCCCCCCCTCTGAAAACTGCTTTAGACTCATCCGAATTCAATACAACTTGGCACAGTTATAGAACATGTAATTGGTAGCTCGTAGCGTCATTTGGGTTTGGCTGCCACGCCTTGTGATGTCACAGTGATGTCACAAAGCTAAAAATCTGTGAAAATCAGGCTTCCAAGTTGATTTCAAGTTTAATGAAGATTTTGCATTAACTTTGTGCAGTTGTTTGTTCAGTTTGACAACATATGTGGGGAGAAAATATTATTTCATTGAAAATAACGATTTTGGAGTGATATTTTGGCAGAAATTAGCCGATTTTTATGACGTCATTTGTGCGATTAATTTATTCTATGTAAAAAGAGACCAAAAGAACCTGCAAAATGGTGATTATCTATAACAAATGTATCATTAGAGTGTTTTTCATTGAAAAAGTTCGAAAAAACTTGAAAAAATTGCTAATTAATCCAAAATGGCGGCCAAATGACGTCATTATCAAAAATGCTGACATCATCAAATTCCAGAAATTCCGGTATCAAATTGAAGCCCTTCGTTTAATACTTTATAATTAAATCAAATAATTCGATTGAAATCATTGAAAACAATGATTTTGCTGCTACCACGTTCCAAATATGGGCATATCACGTGACCTGTGAGTCCTATTGTTCAAAAATTTTTCCACCAAAATGTGGCTAATAGATAATTAGTAAAAGTCAGGGAGGCTGGAGGACATAGCAAACGTCGTTTAAAAACGCGGCAAATAAAACCTTGAGGGGGGTTCGAATCCACCCCCCCCCCATGTGGATTAGGGTTAAGCATGGACAGTGAACACAAAATTTAAATTTCAGAGGAGTTCAGAGAGACCAAAGATAAAGGAATCAAATACTTGACAAGATACTGTAAGACATTACTTCATTATTATACATTATCATTAGCAATAGGTTAAGTGGTATCAGTACAAGGAATGTTCAAGGGGAATGTTCTTTACAGTATATTTGCTCCAAGTGATTTGCTGCATCAGATAAGATAATCTGTCTCCAAGATAAATGCCATATAAATGCATATTGATGCCAGGTCTCATAATTAGGAAGCAGATGTCTTGCTTTAAACAAACCCCTATGGATTGAAAACATTGACATCAATGTGGTTAAGTAACAAGTACTTGTTAAATCAAAAGTAAAAATTATATCATCCTTTTCCTTTTTGTATGTGATCCAAAAACTGGGGGGGGGGGGGGAGTTCTTCCATGGTAAAGGTACCTAGAGATGTGCGCCATGAGCAAGCAAGGGTACTTTTTGGACATCTAGTCGAGCCAGGGGTATCATTTTTACAGAAATTGGTCCAGCCAAGGGTTCCATTTTTGAAAAAGTTAGTCTAGCCAACAGTACCTCTTTAAATATGCTCGTGGCAGAGCCCTACCCAAAATTTAGCCAAGTACCCCCTCCCCTCACGGATAAAACACCAGACAAAACATTGCTTGATGCACTAAGGCAAGAACGAGAAATAAAATGTTGGGTTCATTTATTACCAGGCAACGTGGAAAATTTTTGGTCATGTTCAAAAATCACCATAACGTTTTTTTATTAAAAAATTAAAGATTATGAAATTGCTTTATTTGGCAAATCATGCATTCAAACCAAAACAACTGTTGGGGTGATAAAGTACAACAGACCAGCATTGCCAAGTAACATGCTTGCAGTTAGATAATATTAGAAATTGAACTACACGACCCAAATGTAAACGAAAACATCACTAACCTGAAGTAGACAAGGCAGTGTACTGCCCGGGGGGGGGGGGGGGTACTTCATTGTCAACATGATTCGACCTGAATCTGGACTTTGAGAAAAGGGCCCATTCGTATGACAGAATATTCAAAAATTTCCAGCCCATTTGCATGAATATCAGGAAATTTTTGACCCATGTGTATGAATTTGTCGATTTGAAACAAAGGAAAATTTCAGTTTTTTTTGCGTGGATTATCATTATGGGGCCGATTGATAAGAAAATTCTCAAAGAACTACCCATCTACCAGAATTATGGTTAAAAACAGACCCATATGTAGAGAATTTCGGATGAAAAAACCCATCCATATGAGCGGCACGTCCAGTACAACTTAACAATGAAGTACCCCCCCCCCCCCCGGGGTGTACTGACAAGACAACCGACACTTGACTTAGGCCTACACTGCTGTCTCGAAAATGCCTCTGAAATTGCAACAGCATTACATTTTGCCATTTCCCCTGTTAGAGCAACACAAACATATGTCTCTTCCCATTGCTCACTTTATCATGCCAAATAGCTAGCTAAATTCCTTCCGCTTCATTTGCTTTTCTGGTCTTCAGGTCGATCAAGCTGCGACGAGAGCGCCGGTCGCCATTGTTTCTTCCTGAAAAACGCAGACCAAACAGGTCTCTTCTTCAAAGGGAGGTTTTCCAGTAAAAATAAGTAAAGAGAAGAAAAATTGATTGGCTACAAAATAATTTACCATTGTTTTAGCCAAAATGCTCCAATCAGATTACAAGCCCGTTTTTCGTTCTGAAGATTCCGATTTGAGACGCTCTCTGGCAACTAGTCCCTCATTGAGCTGGCCATCAGCAACAACAACAACAGCGAAATTAAGGGACTAGTGTAGCTAGTCTACCATTTGCCTAGGCCATCGCTTTTTTCGTTGTTGTTGCTGCTCTCCTACGATGGATGTAGACTTACTGCTTAAAGCCCTCATTATACTGCCAGGGGGGATCATGGGGAATTGAAGATGACTGTAGAACTCAAGCAGCAAGTCTACAATGTACTTCGTAATGATTATCAAAATTGATATGATTTCGTATTGTGTTTTTAAATTTCTTTCTCAAATTCCAATCTTTTTGCTTTTCTAGTTTCTTTGTTCAGTTTTTCTCTCATAAATCTTGCTATATCTCGATGGATGGGGGTATAGGTATAGAATTTTTCAGAATATTGTTAATGTGGTATGAAATTTATTCAGGAAAGATTGAGGGGATTTGAAATATTTAATTCATTTCTCCAATTCCCCTTCACCATCTCCACCAACCTCGTCCCTAGGGCCTTTTGTCATATTGGGACGAAGATTTCGTCTCCGTCCAATATGACAAAAGGCCCTAGGGACGAGGTTGCCCCTCCATACCCCGCCCAGCCATACCTTACGACAGCTCCCTAATGCTCATTTTTTTATTTTTGCACTTTCAAAATGGCGGATTCTCTGCCAGTCAATAAAAAACATGTCCATAACATAAACTAAAGCTACAAGCATCATCTAATCCAATGCGGAACACTGAGACTTGTGTGATCAGTTTAGGAGTGCATACCCCCCGTCGTTAGCAAATAAATTGAGTACCCCCTCCCTCCTGCACCTCGCCCCAACCGGGGTGACTCCCCGAAACGGTTCTTCGATTGCCTTATGTTTTAAAGTATTAACTGGAAGTTTTTTTCTATCACAGATATTGTAAAATGTGAAAATTCCAGGCCTCGAGTATGCCCTGATACGAAAAGCGAATGTGATCCAGGATCGACTTATTATGTGCGTTGGCAGGCTTTTTGCAGAAAAGTGTGTGGATTTTGTACATGTAAGTCATATCTCCTTACAAATACACTGATTTTTTATACACCTACAATAGGCCTTTCCCTTAATTACGTCATCACCCGAGCGGCGTCATCATGGGACTTGTAGTTAAAAATCCGATCTCGTGTTGTGATTTGTATGGAGTTGTCAGGAAGTGTGCGGAAATAAGTCGTTTAACGTGATAGATATTGAAGAAAAACATGGAAAGATCTACTGAATTTACCGATGAGTACGTCCCTAATTTAAAAAAAACTCTAGTCTGGGGATCGGTGCGACAGAATTGCAGATTCGAGAAGTTTTAGCGGAGGAAGAGAACGAATGTTTAACACGGCCTAACGTCATCATAGCATGGTCAACGTGAACCAAAATGGGCAAAGAGAACTAGAGAGAAAGGAAAGCTGTCGTTGAGGGATTCTTTTTTTTTTTTTTTTTTTTCCATAAGACACAATATCTCATTAGATACATGGTCTAAGCTTCTACTTTTCTACAACTAATTTCTATTTTACTAACAATTATAAAGATGACAATAATAGTGACGATAAACGATAGTATGTAATTTGGTAAGTTGCGTGGAGGTATTTCAATGAATTATCCATTTTGAGATTCGGTATGGATTTGCAGTCTTTTGTTATAAATTGTAAACATATATTCACCAAGAAGTTCGAGAAAATGATGATCTTCATTTGTCTGAAGAAATATGTATTTTTGTTCATCTGTTGGAATATTTCTATAGTTTGGATAAGTGTCGATGATTTTGCTATTGAAGCTTTTTCTTTCCGCTGTAAAGGATTTGCATTGCATAATGAAATGTATCTCATCTTCAATTTTGTTTTCATTACATAGTGGGCATATTCGATTATGTTTTTCGGTTTTTGGTTTTGTATGTCTTCCTTTTTCTATTGCTAGACAATGGTCACTGAGTCGTACTTTTGTTATCGTTCTTCGAAAGTTTCTTTTTTGCATTTTTATCAGGTATTTTTCAAGTGAGATATCTTGTTTGTGTGTTTTATATAAAGTTGCTTTGGAGCATTCGTCCATTTTTGATTTCCAATGCTTTGAGTAGTGTGCAGTTATGGTCTTCTTTAAAGAATGTTTAGACATTGAGATCAAAGGGGAGTTGATCAAATGGTCGTTTCTCAGTAATGTTGATAATTCGTCAATATGCGATGACATTGATTTTCTTGTCAATATTTTCTTTTCGTATGAGAATGCTTGACTAGCAAGTGATGTTTCAGCGTAGTCATTTTCGATATGTTTGATGAAACTACATATTCTTGATTCAATTTGGGTTAGTAAAGGGTATCGTCCAAGCTCACCCCGTACCAGGATGTTTGTTGTCGATCTGTTGACGCCAAGTAATCTCTTTAAAAATTGGGTGTGGATTTTTTCAATAGAGGTCTTATCCCATTGATCTGGGGTTGAAATTTCGAAAGCTCCCCATACTTCAGATCCATAGAGGAGGATAGGTGCTATAGTGCTATCAAACAGTTTAAGTGCAGCAACAATTGGTAGATCTTTTAGTTTATAACGACTATTGAGTGCAAAAATTGCTCTGTTAGCTTTGCTGCTTAGAAGTTGTAGTGTTTGTTTAAAGGAACATGCTGCATCCAGCGTGATGCCAAGGTAAGTGAATTCCGTAACGTTTTGGAGTTCTGTGTTATCAATAGAGAATTTATGCTTATATTTTGAGCAATTTTTGTAAAATGTCATACATTTAGATTTAGAATTGTTTATCGAAAGTTTCCACTTATTGCAATATTGATGCAATGTATCAAGACAATTTTGGAGTCCTGTGTGTGTTGAGGAAAGAATGATGATGTCGTCTGCATATAGAAGACACGTGATTGATTCGTTTTCAAATTGTAATGGAGCAGTGTTTGCATTGTTAAGATCATTAACAAGATCATCCATAAAAATGTTGAATAATGTTGGGCTCAAAGGGCATCCTTGTCGTACTCCTTTTAAGCATTGGAAGAAGTTTGTGTGCTGAGATCCAATTTTAACGGCACATTCAGTATTTTCGTAGATATTTTGTAATATTTCTAGGAAATTACCATTGATACCTTTGTTTTGCATTTTATGAAATAATCCTTTGTGCCAGATAGAGTCGAAGGCTTTTGCAAAATCAATGAATGCTGCGTGAACTTTTTGCTTGGATTTATCTTTAACGTGTTTGTTAATTAAGGCTTTTAGAGTGAGTATATGATCAGTCGTACGACAGTTCTTTTTAAAGCCTATTTGACATTTGTTAATAATATTTTTATCAGTTATATATTTGATTAAGCGTTGATTAAGAATTGTACAAAACAATTTCAGCAAGGCATTTCCTACGCAAATGCCTCTATAATTATTCGGGTCCATTTTATTTCCTTTTTTATAAATGGGGGTGATTAAACCCATACACCATGTTTTAGGGACTGTCTTTCTATGTAGGAATAGGTTGAATATATCTTTAATTATTTGGGTTACTTGCCATGAGGCACTTTTGATCATTTCATTACTAATTCTGTCTATTCCAGGAGATTTATTTGGTTTTAACTTCCTTATGGCTTCATTGATTTCTTCCATGGTAAAATCAATGTTTAGTGTTGAATTTGGAATAGATGTGGTGCTGTTGTTGAGGGCAGGATTGTGGTTGTCTGAGTTTGGGGAGAGAAGCGTGCTAAAGTATTTTTCCCAAACATTACCATCTTTGATGGCTATAGATTCTTGCTTTACGTTTTCATCAAACTCTTTCCAGGTGTCCCAAAAGTTTTGTTTGGCCATATTTGTTTGTAGTTTTGAGAGACAATCATTCCAAAATGTTTGTCGTTTTTGAAGGCATTGTTTTTTATAACATTTGAGTTGTTCTCTGTATTGAAGACGTAGGTATTCGCTCTGCGGATTGTTATGTTTTAGCTTTGAACATCTGTTAAGTTTAGATTTTTGATTTTTACAATCTTTATCAAACCATTTTTTATGACGGTTGGGTTTGTTTTGAGTAAAGTTCTTCTTTATTGGTTTAGTTTTAAGCGATATCATAGCAGTTCTTAAGAAGATATCATTTAGTTTTGATCCTAACGATTCAGTAGTTTGATTTTCTTTAATTAGGTCTTTTAGTGTGGATATAAGTGATACTATCTCTTCGGTATGGAGTGAAGTTTGGAAAGCTGTTTTTGAGTTTTCTTCCCATAAGAAACGTTTTTCAAGTTTTTTCCAGTTATATTCGGGTATGTTGGCTTCATTCTGTTGTTTACTTGGAATTTCGATGGTAATTTTACAATGATCAGAGTATTCTGGTTGCTGTCCGACGTGAAATAAGATGATTTTGTTGAAAAGTTCCTGTGAACACAGGCCATAATCTACAGTGCTAGCACCATTGTGGGTGAAACATGTAAAATTTCCCCTGGAATCTCCAAGCTTTCTACCATTAAGGATACGTAGGTTTGCTGACCTGCAAAGGTTAACGAGATTACGTCCATGTTGGTTGGGGAAGTGCTCATCGCAATTTTGTCTGGGGATAAAGCAATTGGTATTGATGAGATCTAAATCTGTATCCGAATGTTTATTTATGGGAACATGATCATTCAGTGAATGTGTTCGTGCGTTAAAGTCACCCATGATAAGGTAGTCCTCATTGACTTTTGTAATTTCAAGTATGTCGTTTATCAGTTCTTCAAATGTATCATTCGAGTAGTATGGAGAGTCTTCTGGGGGGATGTAAGTGAAGCAAACTTTAAGGTTATGTTGTATGTTACGGAGAAGTTGCTTATCAATTTCTAGCCAAATATGGGTCTTTTGCTTTCTAATGATTTTGATATGGCTTCTTAGGTGTGATTTGTAATATATTATTAGACCACCTGACGATCTACCTTTATTTTTTCCAGTAATTTTGTTTGGGCTCAGCTCTATGTATTCAAAGTTTGGTATATTTTTGTCATGATCACAAGTCCATGTTTCAGCAAGTACATTGATGTCATTTATTAAAACATTCGTGAGTTCAGGTATTTTGCATCCTAAAATTCCATGTAGACCATGGATATTCAAGTAGCTAATTGACAATGGGAGTGGAGTTCTATTCATTTCTGTTGTTGGTGATCAATCAAAATCAACAACGGTTACTTAGCTAACATTTCGACAAATGGGCACAGGTCGAATTTATATTGTAATTTAAAAGGGTCAAGTAGGTTAAATAACATGAAGATTTCCTAAAGAGCATAAGTTTGATTAATTACCAAATGGAATATTCTTTGAAATGACGATAGCCAAAGAGGACATTTTTGATGCTAGTGATGAAGGGCTTCAGTCCATATCTATTCAGATGTTTGGCGTCTTCGAGCATGTCTTCTTCGATGTATGGATGACCGAGAAGACCCAGCAGTCCTTTCCATGGTATTGTGTTGGCAATTTTGTTCAATATTTCATTAGCCATTTGAACTTTCGTGTATTGGTTGTCTTTTCTTGGGAAGAGTTCTGATAATGTTATTTCAGCATCTGGGTATTTATTTGAAATCGCTTCCAAGGCTTTTAGGACATGTTCTTCAAATTCTTGAGGGGATTTTGCCGTTTCAATATCATTAGTGCCTAGATGCAAAATTATACGTCTTGCATTTTGGAGCTCAATGTTTTGGATTGTTTCTGGGAGGCTTTGGTAAGTACCACATCTTATTTTTGCTATTTTTTCTGGGAATCTGGTTGAGGAGATGTATTTTATGTTGGAATCTCCGATTAAAACATTTCTTTGTTCGAAGGTTTTTGATTGTTTTCCATCGTTAATAAATGGCTTTGCATCGTTAGATTCGCTTGTCTTGGATCCAGAGGGGGCTGGGTTTTGGCTTGAATCGTGTGGGTAACTTTGATTTGGTTGTTTTGGCGGCTGTGGTGTTGGGGTGGTAGAAATTGCTGTGCTGTAAGAGCGTGGGAGTTTTTGGGCTGGTTGCGTTACTTGCTTGGTTGGTTGCTTTTCTTGTGTTCTTGGTTTAGTGGCACTTTGGGGGGTGTGGTAAGTAGTGCTTGGTTGTCTGAGTGAATTGATTGAAAATGATAGGGATTGTTCAATGTCATTATTGAATCTTTTAGTAAGGTCTTCGGTAATTGATTTCTTTATTGTGTTACATTCCTTATGTATAGATTCGGGGATACTAACTAGTACTTCAGACTCGATTTTGCTTTGGCGGGTTATCAAGTTATTTATTTTGCCTGAATAACTGGACACATTTCCGTTGAGGGATTCCTGATCTTTTTTTATTTCATTGATTTGGCGTTGAAGATGGTTAATATTATCATTCATCAGGAGGCAGTCAGTTTGGCATTTTGTTAGATTTATTTCAATTTGATCGATTTTTTTAATAGCATGTAGTACTTCATCAAATTTTCGTTGAATGTCTTTCATGTCTTCTTTTAGTTCCAGGAATAATTTTACGGTTGTTTGCTCTGTGCTGGACGGCGATGATTCATCATTCGTGTTTGCAGACAGTTGTTCGATTTTCTTCGTTTCAAAGACAATAGGGATTTCCGTGTCCATTTGCGTTTCCATTCTTGTCACTGTTTGATCTGTCAGCAGCGATAACGATTCAAAGTCTGGCTTCAGGCTTACTTCCGCAATGGGCGTTTCGATTTTAAAAATATTTTTGAAATAGTTGTTTATTATCACTTCTTCTTCGTTTATTTCGTTTAAGCTATTTATTATTTTAAGGTACGTGTTTGCAAATTTTTCTAAATCTTCTGCGTTGCTTTGAATCAGAACTACGAAAGAAATGGTTGCACATGATTTCGCGAAAGGATTTCAAGGACCCAGGTTTTACTTTGACATTTTGGCATATTTTATCTGTTCTTTGATTTATTTGTGGCCCTCTGTCGGCCCTTTCTCGTCTTTAGGTTTTGGCACAATAGTGGGAATATCATTCTTGCATGTTTTTTGCCCCCCAACGAAATGCTTTGAACACATTCTGTGTCCCAACCTTGGCGCCTTGAAATCCTTTCGTGAAATCATGTGCAACCATTTCTTTCGCAGTTCCTGCTCTTCTGCACTCTTTTCGTTGGGAAAATTGCAAAATGAAAGTTCTGGATTCCATCTACTTTTGATAAAGCAGTCAGGAACACAGTATGTGAATCCCAGAACGACAGCTTTCTCTTCCCTTTGCCCATTTTCGTTCACGTTGACCATGTCATGTTGACGTTAGGCCGTGTTGAGCATTTGTCATCTTCCTCCGCTAAAACTTCTCGAATCTGCAATTCTGTCGCACCGATCCCCGGACAGAGTTTTGCAAAAATCTAGGGGCATACTCATCTGTAAATTCAGTTGATCTTTTCATGTTTTTCTTCAATATTTATCACGCTAAACCACTTACTTCCGCACGCTTCCTTGCAACTCCATACAAATCACAACATGAGATCAGATTTTTAACTACTAGTGTACTAGTCCCATGATGCGATGCGCACCGCTTGGGCTATGACGTAATTATGGGAAAGGCCTATTTGCATTGCGGGAAATTTCACAACGCAAAAGCTGAAGCTCTGATTGTACTATATTATCATCGAACCTTCCGTCACTTTGCCACATTATTTAAGTTATGGGGAGCGCGAAGGAGACTTCGCCGTTGTGGTAAGGAGAGTGTTCTTACCGTGCACTGCCACTGAGGGAGGAGAATGGGTCAATTCTCAGTTCACCGATGTTCGTTGTTTCCGAGGAGCCCCCATCATCAAGGGCCCTTTTAAGCCCCTTCTATACTTCAAAAAGATACTTTTAGACGGCTGTTTTGGCTTAACTTTGCACAAGTTGCAAAGCAGCCAAATGAAAGCAACGGAAGTGGTTATGAAGGGGCCTGTAATAAGTCTTTATAAGTGACTTTTTAGGTATCTGGCATTAAAGATGTCCAAAGAGTGCAACTGGGCAGCAATGAACTGAATGCTTTCGACTGGCACTGGCGGACAAACAAGTTTTGGGAAATCTGCAAATGTAGACAATGGAGGGCCTCAGGCCTATTGGGCCCAATAGATACATGTCAGGGGCGCAAATGAGGAGGTGTGGGGGGGGTGTGACACCCCTCAATAGTTTCATAACTCGGTCCCAATTTCTATTTCATAGTAACTCGGTCCTGATCCGGTTCTGAACTTGAACCTGAATTTTAAGGCATTCTAAGTCAAAGAAAATTATCTTTACAGATGCTGATTTATAAAAGCGATTGTTGCAAATGATGAAAATTCTATTTCAGCGCCTGCTAATATGGGATCTGTAGAAGTATTCTAAGCCAAAGTAGAGGGCGTGTTCTGAAAAATTTTCCAGAGGGGCTTGCCCAAGACCCTATCATTCTGCTTTATTCCAATTTTGTCCTGGCCAAGCCACAGCGTAAGTCCCCGCACCAACAATGCCTGCCAAAATTCCTTGGAACACTTAGGCCATTTCTTGAAAATCCGCAGTTCTAACCATAGCGATAAGGCTTAAACACCCCCTCACCCCCAAAACAATGTTGATTTGCAAGGTTATTGTCCTAGCATTCCATCAGAGTCGCGAATCGTCCTGCCATCCCCATTTTATCATCACAGAACTACATTGTTCTGAGGGGGAGAGGAGGAAATCGCAAAAAAAATGCAAAAATAGCAAAGGTGTTCCAAGACTTTTGGCCGGCATTGAAGTTGTTGCTCGGCATTCTCGTATTCAACTTATAGGTTTCTCCAGAGTTTGGTCTTTATCAAGAACTACATTCTTCAATGATAGCTTGAGAACTTAGATAGCAAATGCAGCGCATCGTTAGACCATTCAAATTACCAGAAATGATTTCAGTACCATTTTAAGCCATTCTAAGGAGCTTGTCTGCAATAGTTTTTGAGGGAGTACCCTGGACCCCCCCCCCAAAAACATTTGTCTGCTCGCTTCGCTTGCCTTGGTATTGGGCTCCTTTCTGGCTCAATCGCCCGGACTCTAATTATACTACCAGTCTGCCCCTGGTTTTTTCTTGAAAGAAGACTACATCTGACTCGTGCAAAGGTTTAAATGTGCCCCTTGTGCTTGTAAGTAATTGGCATTCAAGTGTATTGAAAGTTAAGTTTTGTGCGCCAGTTACTGAGGGAGATATATAGAGCTGCCACTTTTGAAAATTCATGCCAAAAGATTGAAGTATTTTTGTGACTTTTCTTGCCATGCTACGAGTATTGGAAAGATTGGTAAATTCAAAATTTTAAAAGCCTTGTGGTTGCAAAATGATCGAAAATGGCCGAAAATATACGATCAAATCGTAAAAGACGCCTAGCTCAGAACAACAGAAAAAAGCAATTTCTCATGGGTGAGAGATATCATCTGCAAATTTATTGCCATGGCAAATTTATTGCCATGGAATTGAAATTCTTTGGTATCTGTTTGAGAATCTATATTTCTTTACTCTTGAGAAAGGTGAAACACCCGTGTGTATTGTTGTGTAAGGAGAGTCTTATTGATTTGATCAAGTGTTTTAGGTCCTTTTCAGTCATTTTGAAAACATGAAATTTTTGTTAAGTTCAATTTACCTATATTTGCAGTGCTCGTAAGAAGACGAAAAAAATTACAAAAAATACTTTGATCTTTTGTCTTTTAGCTAGAATTTGAATCATTCAAATCAATGAAGTACTTGTGATGCTACCAATTTTCGAACGTAGGGACTTATTCCTGGCTCACCCGGTATACGGATTTGTTGGTTCACTCCAGCACTGTGAATTTTGCTTCAATCAAAGACCATCTCAGCAGGAAAGATTGGTCTGATGTTTGTTCAGCCTATTATGATGCCAACGAATGCACCATAAAATTCACGGCAAAAGTTACCAATTGTTTTGAAAAGGCCTTTCCTCAACAACAACTATCAAAAAGTGTGTCAAAGACAAACCTTGGATTACAAAATCCTCAGAAAATGCATTCGAAAAAAGAGCAACCTCTTTTCAAAATACCATATGCAAAAATTGCAAATCTCGTTAGAAAAATTCAAAATGTATATGAATATACTATCATCTTGTCTAAGGCGAGCTGAGAAAAATTATTATAATGCTAAATTTAGTGAAAAAATTCAAGAATAAATTCGATGTAGGCAACTTTAAACTAAATTCTCAATCCAAATAAGAACAAATCGCCCACTGCAACAAGCAGTATTTATGGTGAGAAGAAAACCGAACTGAAAAAGATGTCGAGATTGCAAACTCTTTGAACCAGTTCTTCTGCACCATTGGGAAAAAAGTAGGCGAAAATATTGAATCAACCAGCACTCTTTTTGATTCTTTTGTAAAAAACCCAAACAGCCAGACTCTCTCGGCAAGTCTCGTAGCCATTGACGAGGTACTACTTGAAATTTCAAGATTAAAAACCAAAAAAGCACTAGAAGACGATAACATTGAAACAAAACTTTTAAAACTTTGCGCAAACATCTTATTGAAACCTCTTACCCATATTTACAATTGCTCCATCAGCCCTGGAATCTTTCCAAATATTTGGAAATTGCAAAAGTAATCCCTGTATTCGAAGAAGGTGATTGCTAAGATTGGGGAAATTACAGACCAATCTCGCTGCTCCCTTGCTTTGAGAAAATCTTTGAACGACTGATGGCAAACAGAATAAATGCCTTTCTTGCTGAAAAAGAAACTTGCTGTATCTGTATCGTCTACAATTTGGTTTCCGCGAAGGACATTCAACTCTCCACGCATTAATCGAGGCTATGAACGAGGTGTACCAAAATCTGGACCGTAACAATGTTGTCATTGGTGTATTCCTTGACTTGAAAAATCATTTGATACGATTGACCACAAAATTCTTCTCCGTAAGTTCGAATGTTATGGACATTATGGCTTTAGGGGAATTACTAACCAATGGTTCCAATCTTACCTAGAAAACCGACAACAGTATGTTTTCATTAATGGAACAAAATCCAATACCCAGGTCATTGATATAAGTGTTCCTAAGGGCTCCGTCCTTGGCCCCATTCTTTTCGATCTTAACGTCAATGATATGCATGAAGAAACCACCCTTCATCCTAGACTTTTTGCAGATGACACCAATATCTTTTGTTTTGGCAGCGACATTCAGCTAACAGAAACTACAATGCTGAGCTTTCTAAATTAGATTGCTGGCTGAAGTCACACGAGCTCATCCTAAGCATTGAAAAAACAAACTACTCTGTCTTTGTTCACTAAAACGCGCCGTGTACTGTAAAAAATACCAATCCAAATTTCTAGAAAATATCACCCATACAACCAGCATTAAATATCTGGGTCTAACTATAGACGAAAATCTTTCATGGACCCATCATATTACTCTGGGTCCAGCCTCTCTAACATAAAAACAGAGAGTCTGGTACAGTGCGCCCCTCTCCTCGTTCTGATGTGCCCATATTGACCAATCAGGAGCCAGTATTCATATCTGTGTAAGTGCAAAAGGTCACATTGAAACAATAGCGAGCACTTGCAATAAGCTTCGATGTAAAACACAGAACATCAAGTTGGTTGCGTGACTGAAGAAGGCAACTGACTGCGAATACGGATTGCGAATAGGTTTAACGATACTGTCACGCGCTCAGCCATTAGAACATTTACAGACAGACGGGACACACTTGCCAAACTGCCCATGGATTTAAAGATCAACGATATTTTGTCAAGCTGCCGCTCTAATCATCGCAACGAAGTTGGGCCTAAATTTCACTGTTCTGTTGACAACCACCATCGTCAATCGGCGCTCCCGTGATGCTATAAAGCCTATTGCCCGTCATCTAATATCCAGCAAGTTATATTTACACCATAGAAAGGACATTTGTATCAGTATACTGGAAACAGGTAAGTTCGATTTGTTATTCTTCACTCACTGACCTCCCAATCATCATGGCCTATTCCATTTTTTAATCCATATAGGTTCATGATGGAAGGCACCTTTGACAGACAAAGTTTAGCCCTGGAAAATGAAGGGTGTTTGCTATGAGGATGGTGGAATCCAGGGGATGTTTTACTGGCTACTGGCTGGGGTCCCTGGATTCCAGGGCCAGGGAGGTTCTTCAGTTTTTCATTTCATTCATCCCTTGATTTCTGGGAGACTGGGAGCTTCTGTACAACATCCCTGGATTTCAAGGTTGGGTAGAGTCTTGGATATTAACCCTGGAAATTATATGTAATCTTACCCCTGAAGTTTGCCTTCCATGTACGGATTAAAAATGGAGTAGACCAATGTATTTGTGCTCAATATCAACTTCTCTAGACAAAGTGTTAAAATGTAGGCTGCTGTGAGTATTGAGCATATACCTACTGTATAATCTAAAAACAACCACAAACTTGGACAGCAAGAGAAGAGTAACTTGTGCAAATGGCGCATAATTTGGACTAGGTAGGGCAAGCTGCCATGGAGAGTATTTTGGCAATTCAGCACTAGAGAATTTACACAAGACATTTTTGGCACACTTTGAACAACAGATTTTCAAACCTGAGGTGATCTTGTTGAAAACTGGTGTATTGTGCACTTGTGCGTGCAAGGGGCAGAGACAAGTATCCTTCCCATGGTATTTTTGCCTCTGAAAATGTGTTGAGTTTAAAGGATTACAGGGTTGTGCCATTTTTAAATGCCCTTTTCTAAGCACCATATGGATTTTTCTGCATGCTTTTTCTGTCATTGCAGTATTTTTATGTACTATGCTTTTCCTCAGTTCTTCTGGATTTAATTACAGTATGTCAAGATGGGCTAACCTTTAATAATGACTCAACTCTCTATTATTATCTTAGGTTATCCAACAAAAGAACACATCTGTTCTACCAAATGATCATCAGCCTATGAAACCATCAATGGAAACTCTTAGCAAAGAACTATGTTAATAAAGGAATCACACATCAATTTATCCTGAAGACGCGCTGCTTGGATCTATAAAATGGTGGCTGCATTATCAGGAGAAAGCAGCTGTAATTGATGTTCGCTTATTGGCCTTTTCGTGTATTGGTCCACATGCTCATTGCAACTGAACAAAATTCCTGTCATTGTCTTGTGAAAGCACAATAAGGGGGTATCTTATGGAGTCACATCGTGGACAAAAGTCGTAACACTCATTTCATGTCGTAACGTCTGAATCGTGTCGTTGGTCTTTAGTTGAATCTTGTTGTTCACCGTAAATCATGTCGTACAATGCGATTTATCATGTATGGGATCTCCCCACCTTAACGACACGATTCGCGGTACCACCTTAACGACTCGATATCCCATTTCATGTCGTCCCCTGTTTCAGGTCGATCAAACTAATCGGTTGATTTCTGATCGCACAATCACCCAGCGATCAAGTTTTAACCATATGATCAGTTGCAACATTGAGGTGTGCCACGATCAGTAGAGTTAACATGGCGGGAAACAACGACAACGAAAGAGTGGCCAGAGAAAGAGTGGCCGCTATATTGCGAAACGCTCTACGTGACATTTAAGATGGTAGTGCAGTGCTAGTGCACCATCAACAAGCACTAGTGTACGTTCAACGCCACCTCCTCTTCCAAGTGGTTTACCACGTCCGACGCTTGGACGATCAACTGCTTCCCAGCAAGATAACTACCTTTTTTCTTTTTTCTTTTTTCAAAGCTGTGGGGAAAATCCCAAAAATTTCTACTTAGGCCCTTTTTCCTCCCAAATGGATCGTGCTCGTTTTCCTACTAAATGCACTTACTAACTCCATATTAATGATTAAATACCTTAAAAAGGGTTGAAATAAGATCCTCCAAAAGTTTGTTTTCAGTTTCTCGATTTATCCACTTCAGAATGAGCCCAAGACGATCGACCAGTTTTCGTTGATTTTTCAAAATTTTCTTCCAAGTTTTTGACTAATTACATTTGAAGTAAGGGGTCAAATCAGCCGATCGTTTGTTTATGTGCCCTACTCTACAAATCGATCGTGGGAAATACATCGAATAAGATATTCTGAAGTGGAGAGGATTCCCGATGTTACTAGGGCTGTCGGAATTGGCCGCGCTCGCCTCAATCCCTTTTTCCTAATTGGCAAATGGTCTTAGGTCAGAAATCTTTTGTACCTTATCTTCTAAACCAAACTGCTGTACTCTCCTTTTGATGGTTTTTGTGCTGACACCAAACAGGGCTGCAATCTTTGGTAAGGAAAAACTGTATTGAAGATAAAGACTCAAGGTATCATTTGGTATTTTCAAACACGGCCTTCCCAACTTGGACTCGTTTTCATCATCTATATCTGGGCAGCTGCTGCTTCTTTCCAGATCTTCTTCCAAAAGGTCATAAGCTATGATCAGCGAATTAATCACATCATCGTTTACAAAAAAATCTGCCCTGTGCCTAAAACTGTTGCAGTGCAAACACATATCAATAATCTGTTGCATTTTATACAATGAGTGATCCAGAATGTTGGGATCAGGATTTTGTTCCAGGTTCCTCAATATTTGTTGCAAATTGGAACGAATGAAAAATCTGATATTTTCTTGTGGACTCTCATCTGGTGACGCCATTTTGGATAACAGGGTGTTGCTTTTGCTTCGATGAATCTGCTAATCAATAAATACTATAACATGATAATAACAATAGCATGAAAAAGCTCTACCTTATTACAGGCATGGCAGCTATAAAACTAAAATAAAATAACACATAATATTAAATACAAATTACAGTAACGATGAAAAACTTGAACAAAAGACTGTGAACTAAATAAAAAGAGAAATGAACTAAAATGTATCAAATAAAGCTACGGTGAAATGTAAAATAGCAGCAACAAAAAAAAAGGAGAATGTGTTTAGGTATCTTGGAACATCCAGGCTGGGCCTAGGTAACAATATGAAGCGAGTCTCTCAGCTTGTTAGCATCAATAACAAACTCAGCCAGGCATCTAAGAACTGCAGTGTTTTCGCTACTCATAATATTGGAAAACTGTATCTTTGGGTCTAAGAGCTCGACGTTCACCGCTAAAAGTAGGCCAATTCTTAAATTATCATATGCTGGGCACATTGTCAAAAAGTGAAATTCGTCTTCGACTATGTTTAACTGGCACATTTTGCAAAGACGTTGTTCCCACCTCAATCAAAAGTGTATGATCACTACATCTGAACTTACTCAGTACTTTTCTATGTTCGAAAGTTAGGTCTTTAGTCAAAAAGGTTTCTAGTTTAAAATTAAATTTAAATGTCTTATAAGTTCGTAGTTTACTGTTCCGATCAGAGTTTAGACAGGCTAGGGATATTTCAGAATACTTGCTTTTCACAGAAACTTTCTACATACTTCCTTTTCAGCTTTGATGTATGATCACTAAGTTGTGATTATGCGATCAGAAATCAACAAAAAATAACCGATTAGTTTGATCGACCTGAAACAGGGGACGACATGAAATGGGATATCGAGTCGTTAAGGTGGTACCGTGAATCGTGTCGTTAAGGTGGTGAGATCCCATACATGATGCATCGCATTCACTGATCGCATTGTACGACATGATTTACGGTGAACAACATGATTCGACTAAAGACGAACGACACGATTCAGACGTTACGACATGAAATGAGTGTTACGACTTTTGTCCACGATGTGACTCCATAGTATCTGGCTTTTGTTGAAGAGAACTTAAAAGTGCTGTTTCAGATACAAACTATCACCATTTAGCTTGTGCAAAATGCCAATATCATGTCTTGATATGATAATGTCTCAAACATAAATACTGTGTAGTTTTCTGCTTACTTGCCTCATCTTTTGGCCTCATAAATTTACAGCACAGGTCAGTGTACATTGGTAGTGTTATGTTAACAATTTTATAAAGATCAATGAATTGCCAAATGTTTTCACACTCCTTGAAAATTCTTGAAAGAATTTATGTGGAAAATTCTTGCGGATCATTGAGAGGTCTTGTGGTGTCGATGTATACATGGCCTGTACTGTGTACTAGTAAGATCTAGCAGCTGTCACTGCAGAGATATGAAGCAATGACTTGTCAAATCAGAAACTCAGACACTAGAAATTCATTGTATCAAACAGATAAGAAACTTTTCAGGCTACACTCAGATATATTTCATGCAATGCCTACAGTACACATATTTAAAACAACTAAGAATTTGGACCAGTACTGAAAGTTTCTTGAAATTGTCAGATTTTGGGTACCAAGAGTTTCTTAAGTTTCTTATAGGTTCCATAACAATCTTCATGTTCCATAATAACATGGGCCAACATGTTCCCTTGTGAACATTTTGAAACAAGGTTTTTTAAGCTAAAGAGTAGGGCTCTTCTGTGCTATATAATGTACATCAGCAACCAATGGATGATTAAAGGTACAGCACTGTCTTCTCAAAAATCCTCACACACAACCTGCAACAGCTGATTAGGAAGGAAGAATATGTTGCTGGCTGGGAGCATTATACTGTCATGCTCAAAGCTAAGGAACTATATGGTGCCAACTCGGAGCATAGTTCATCATAAAAATAGATAATCATTATTGGCTTATAAACATCCTTGAAAACATTTACCATTAAGCACTCTCAGTTGGTGGATTTTCTGCTCTTGCCTTCTTTTCTTACCATTCAAGGATTGATTAGCAGGTTTTTCACAAGAAACTTGTTCAAGAAACTCCACATACTTAACGTGATGGACTAAAAATTTTAGGAAACTTGACTTCTATGCACAAGAAGCAGTAAGAAGCTGTAAATACATATCCCCGGCTATGCTTCTTTGATTTCTTGAAGAAGGATGACACGTAATCATTGCCGGTAAAGGCATGAAATCCAATCAGCGCCGTTTTGAGCTCCCCGCTCATGTCGATTGAGCCAACACTAAGAATTTTGCGGTTTTTACCAGTCTCGTAGTCGATATGTATCTTGTCGGAATTTTCCTCAAACATGGATACGAAGAGTTTTTTTTTTTTATGTCCACGTCACCTGAAGGTGAACGAACAACGATGGCTTTAGTAGAGTCTTGAGACAATGCATGATTTGCATGTAACAACAGCTTTGTGTCAGCCTCGTCTTGGTTGCTGCTTAATTCTTGTATCACATCAATTGTCTCAGAAGAGATTTTGTGGCAAATACCATCCATAGAATATATCAATTCATTGCATTTCAACTGTTCAAGGATGTCAATCCTGTTCTCTGCTATCACATCCCAAATTATTTCAATCAGTCTCGTTTTATTTTTTCCATTCTTTAAGAAATCGGAAAAATTGCGTGGGATTTTCAAAAGAGAGGATTGCACGATGACTTTACCAGCAACACCACGTCTTGCACGTTCGGGATCTTTCAGCGACATTTCTCTGTAGGTGTCAGCAATGATATCGATTCTGTTATAGCCATTCGGTAGTGCTGATATCAACTAAAATGCAAGCTCGTGGTATGTGTCACATATTCTTGGGGTTGATCGAATCAATGCCATCAGGTCTACGAAATACGTTGATACTGTTTCCTTTGGGACTTTTGTGGACAGTTCTTTAGGGTCAATTGAACTGCTTTCATAGGAGAGAACAACTTCCATAAACTTGCTCTTTGCGGTCGTTCTCCTTGTGCCATCTGGGTGTCCCAAAGATAATGGTACAGAAAAAAGAAGGTATTTGAGTGCTTTTTTGAAATCAATCACCTTGTCGAATTATCTTGTCGAAGAATCACCTTGTCGGGCTTTCAAGCTATACTCTAAATTATTTCAACCGATAACCGATTTCATTCTGAAGATCAAGAGCAAGCGGAACGAACGACGAGATTCTATTCTCCCACCCTCCCTGTCCCTTCTTATATTTGCGTTATTGAGTTTATAGTTCTCGGTTGTCCAGTCGGATTTCCTGACAGGTGCATTAGCCGGAATTCGTTATTCCATATCTATCACCAACCGTAAAAAACTACCGCTGTTCAGGCAAAAGGGCCTGCTGCACTCTCCTCTGCAGTCAGATTAACCTGTGGGGCGAGAGAGGCTGATGCACTGATAGCCCATTTTCCTGAGGTAAGTATGAAGTTGATTTATGAATAAATATCATCGATCGCTCTAACAGTGTTCCCAAGCGTACGAGGCGGGAAGGCCGGGGACGGCAGCCCCCCCCCCCCAATGTTGGAAAAATCTTCGAAAATCAGCACTGATAGCCCATTTTCCTGAGGTAAGTATGAAGTTGATTTATGAATAAATATCATCGATCGCTCTAACAGTGTTCCCAAGCGTACGAGGCGGGAAGGCCGGGGACGGCAGCCCCCCCCCCAATGTTGGAAAAATCTTCGAAAATCAGCCCCAATTGGGCAAAAATCTCCCCTCAGTTGGGCTAAAATGTTGGTAAACAATGGACTTGGTGTCGGAACGCCCTCTAGATGTTTTCTTCCCGTACGCTTATGAGTGTTCCTCAATAGTTAATAGACCTTATGCATAATGTCACACGATGCAGCGCGCAATGCATTCTGGGACTTGTGGTCACGCGTGGCTCTGTTTGTTATCAGCTGTGTTGTTTTCAGTACGCAAAGGTCAGAATCATAGATTGTTTACGTTGTCATTCGCCCTGAAAACATGGAAAATACGGATAGAATCAATCATATACTCAAAGAAAATCATGGCTCTAGTTTTTTCAAAACTCTTGCCCAGGCAACAGGCGTGAAGGTGGGGAAATCACGGCGCAAGACAGGCGCAAGAAGACGATAGATCTGCCAGTAGGCCGGTGAACGAAAATGAAAAGGACGGCTAGCTGGATAAGAATACTCAAGTACCTCTCAAATATAACCAATACTATCATTGACCAACATTCGATTGAAGGATCAAGTACTCTACCAAAGACATCAACAGGATCAAAAGCACACCGGAATAAAAAACACGAGTAATCGACTGTCGAAAGAGGGGTACGTTCGGAGCATTTTTTTAAGCCAAGCTTAAAGGCTAAGAGTATGCTGTTCTTGGTAAAAGCTTAAGCGCATGATTCTGTGAAGAATGTGCCGTATACGGTGTATGTTCATTTTCTTCAGCTGAGTAGAGATGTTATGGAAGCCAAATGTAACTGTAAAGTGGGCAAGGAGGGTGCTGTAAACATGTAGCTGCCCTCTTGTTTACTTTTCTGGATTATTCCAATATAGATCCAAAGGAAATGCCACTTGACTTGACCTGCACTCAGGTTGCACAGAAGTGTTATTTTCCGTTCCGTCATCTGCCAATATGACATTGACAAAAGCTGTGAAATTCAATGATGTTCTATTTTAAAAAGCAGAAGATGACAGGAAGAAAAAGAAGCATGCACTTTAGCTTTACCAAGCGCAGCATACACTTGGCCTTCACGTTAGGCTTTACGGAAAAGCTGCGAACGTACCTCTCTTTCCACAGTCGATACCAGTGTTTTTTGTTCCGATGTGCTTTTGGTCCTGTTGATGTCTTTGGTAGAGTATTTGATCCTTCAATCAAATGTTTGTCAATGATAACTTCGAATATTGGTTTTATTTGAGAGGTACGTGAATGTTCTCATCCAGCCTTCCTTTTCGTATTCGTTCGCCGGCCTACTGTCAGATCTTTCGTCTTCTTGCGCCATGATTTCTCCACCTTCACTTCATTCTTCACGCCTATTGCCAAACAAGAGTTTAAAAAAGTAGATCTATGATTCTCTTTGAGTATATGATTGATTTTGTCCGTATTCTCCATGTTTTAGGGCAAGTGACAGCGTAAACAATCGATGAATCTGAGCTTTGCGTACTGAAAACAACACAGCTGATAGCAAACAGAGCAACGCGTGACCACAAGTCCCATAATGCATTGCGCGCCGCGTCTTGTGTGACGTAATTGCGCATAAGGTCTATTTGAACATAGATACCTCGTAAGCTCAAATTTGCCTCTTCCTGCAAACCAGAGCTTTAGCCTTTCGTATAAATCAACGATAGGCCTTGCCTTGATAAAATTTGAACAATATCATATCTCGTGTTATTCTGTTTTCCAGAAGTCATCCCCCAGTCACCCAATTGGAAGTTTCTTAAGTTCTCATTAATTTCAGTTCTTAATTTCGATGTGAAGGAATTTGCTTGGGCCGAAAGGCCAAAGCTCTGATTTGCAAGTGGACACAAATTTGAGCTTTCAAGATTGAACTTTCTGCTCTCAAAGCACCAATACCAAAAAACGAAGTAACTATATTCAAGGTAACTATCGAGGAACATTTTGGGAGTGATTAGCCATTGATTAAAGCTAAATTCACATTGCTGGAGTCATCCAAATATGTATACATTTTTGGGACACCCGGTACATACATACAAATATGCTAGGCCGTAGGCCATACCTACTTTAAACGCTTAAAAAGGAAGTTTCGTTGCACATACTCTGAAACTAAGGACTTTTATCGCCAAAAGGTCCCTTTGGGCATCATTATCATATATCCACATGGCCCCATTGAAAAAATTTGCACAATAGCAAAATACGGGGGATTAAAGTTTTCCTGGGCCTCTGCGGAGGGGCATATAGCCGATTGACTTATTCTTTTTGGTTATTTGATAAAATCATCAAGTTAAAGACAGCAGGAAGACACTTTGGCAGACTCCAAGACAGCAAGAAGTCGATTGAAAGACAGCAAGATCGTATTCATGAAATATACAGAGAACTATTGAAATCGATGGTGCTCCGCAGCCACATCAAACCTAACGATAGTCATCTTGTTATTGTCGGTTCTTTAAATATTTGTAATTTTGACATGGTTTGTTTGAAAAACAGTACTAACCATGCATCACAACACTAAACTACCAAACAGGAAAAAAATTGGGACAGTCATTTTAGCATATATGGAAAGGAAATTTTGCAAGTACATCCATGAGATTACAGAGAATAAACAGTACTTTTGACTTTGTTTGGAAATCCATAGCGTTTGCTAAGCTTCGTATAAAGTAAAAAGGTAGAAGTGCCTGTGAATGCGTGGAATCTAATGAGAGCTGAAAGCTGCGTTCACATGATACCAGCACAATTTGGGAGCAACCTTAATTTGCCACGAATCAGAATGAGACATAAGTTTAAAATAGTTTATGTCACTGATATGCCTACGAGACGGTCCTTGAAGAAATTGTTACTATTATGGGAGCAAAGAAGTATATTCCTTTGTAAATGAGAAGTATACACTATGAAGGAAGTGGACACAAAGGGAGAGCCATCTACTGGAACATAGAGGGCTGGGCTTTTGAAACTAAGTTCCCATTATTGTGCATCATTCTATCCTCCGATCCTCCGATCTCGATCCTCCTAATATCAATGTCCAATCTTTTTATTTTCATTGCTGCTATGCAAATATTGCAAACACTTCAAAATTTACATTATTTTCAGAAAATAGCCATATAAACTCATGAATACCGATCTTCGTGTCGTGGGCGAAAGTCTTTCCCGCATCGTGGGGCCAGTCTGGAACCAGCTACACTCCGATGCTAAAATGGCGCCCTCTATTGGTATTTTCAAAAGACTACCAAATAATTCATACCACTCGTGCTGCTTTTTTTCTTTTTCGTTTTCTTTTGCATTTAGATACGTATCATTTCGCTTCCTTTGAAAAATTGTAAGTACTCGTATTGTAGCTGTCAATTAATTTCCTGTTCATAGGTGACACCAAGGCCAATTGCAAATCAGAACTCTTCTGTATTGTAATCCTATATCAATATTTTTAAAGAAATGTTATGAAAATAGTCAGGTAATCGAAGCAATTCTTTAAAGAATTACGTTAACATTCCCTGTTCATCATTTTCCGTTTCCCCGACCTCTATCTCTCGCCTTACCTCCAAACCTCCATCTCCAAACCACGAATATAGCGAAAGGAAACTCCAAATGCTCCACATGTAATATAAAAACGTGCCAACTATTGGCTAACCTACCATAAAAGCAAAGGTCTGGGCTTTGGAAAAGAAGATTTTATATTCTAAAAGGCGTTTTGTTGAGCTGTCAGAATTGCAAAAACTTTCACCTTCTTTCCAAATTTTCTTCCTAGCGTGTCCACCAAACAGTACAGAAAGCAGCTGCAGCGAAAATGCACTGTGCCAGCAAATTAATGATAGCTCATACAATTGCTCATGTAAGAGTGGATTTAGTGGTGGTTTTGATTGCTCTGACATAAACGAATGTACCACTGGTCAACATCAATGCAGTGTCCATGCCGACTGTACGAATACCAAGGGATCTTATACATGTCAATGTAAATTTGGTTATTTTGGAAATGGAACTATTTGTGACGGTAAGGAAGCTAAAGTTGTAACAAGAAAATATCTAATTCAATGTACGTCTGCTTAGGTGACATTTAGACCCCGTTTACACGAGAGAAAACTGGATCGATCCAGAACGGAATCGATCCAGTTTGGGACCGATCCAAAAATTGTGCAGATGTTTACACGGGATCGCTCCAGATACTTTATCACTGATTCGCAGACTCGTTATAAAGACTGGGCATGCGCAAAGACTTCACGCCATTTGTTATCAGGGTGACCAAGAGGTGTCATCATGAAACATAGAAATAAAAGGACTAGAATGCGCGGTCTATTGTTTCGCTTTTGTTTGGTGCGTAATACGCATGGAGAGCAAAGATGGTAGCACCACGTTGGCAAAAGATTTGGATAAACAAAGGACCCGCAGTGCGAGGACTTACACCGCTCTTCTGTTTTGGTGCTGCTGGCTTGCAGAAAGGCAACCAAATATCGAGAACAAGTCATTTTAAAGTAAGTAGTGCCACAGGCATTTAATTTTGATCAATTATGGGCCACTTTTGCTCGTTTTAATCATTGATATCGACCTTAGATCGTAGCAACTTAGGCCGAAGTTTATCAGATCAGCCCACTGGAAGTTAATTGACGTGCTTTAAAGGCAACATACCTGCCAATATTTATGTTTTAACATATGAAACGTGTTTTCATTGCAATCTACATTTCATCTCTGATCATGTGCATCTTTAGAATGAAGTTTAAGCTTCAAGGAAAAGAGAGAATTGACGAAATTTTTGCGTTGTAAGGCTGTAGACCTACGAACAAACTTTAGGCCCTACATGCTTAATCTACCAACATTTGTGGTTTGTCAGTGGCAACAACAGTCGAAAGTTTTAATTTGATAACTCAAAAATTTTCAAATTACCCTCCAGTAATGATCCAAGTAAACAATTCTGTCAATTTGAAGCATAAAAAACGCAACGGCAATCAAGATGAGGATGAAAGGTGAAGGACTGCAACTCTAACTTTAGTTTAGTGATGAAGTTGCCACTGGATGCACTTTGATTTAGATTTTCTTGCAACAAGATCTGATACAGTATATGTTTGAGGCAACCTCAATAAGACTGCACAAACCTGTGCTCTTTCCCTGGGAAACAGGATATGTTTTCATAAGTCAACGGCTTTCGAATGTCCCCTCACTATTTTTCTAGCTGTGTGCAAGGGGAACATACCATGGTTTTGCTGGTTTTTGGAAGTAACACAGAAAAGTACTGGTGGCAACTTTGACGTGGGCTTCAGCTTTAAGAGTGGGATAGTGAGCATTTCCACAAATTTGGTTAGTTTTTGTTACATTGTGTGTTGCTCTTCAATTAACATGTCGTCTAGCGTCAATAAACAATCTTCTTGGTCCGTAGGGATTTCTTTTTCCTGGCTCACATTAAATATTTACAGACCAAGATCTTATTGTTGCTGTATGGGGCAAAATCAGGGACTTCCTTGCAAATTCATATGCCCTTGAGCTATAAAATGAAGGGAAAGTGGCAAATTTATTCACTTCCTCAGAGTACATTTTAAGCCAGACAATTCATTGCAATTCTTGCCCCTTTCCTAAACTGTGCTGTAGCAATTTGGGCATAGTTATCTGCAAGTAATGTCTTTTTCTGCGGAGAATTTTTTTCAACTGTAAAGTGAAGTTTCAACTGTAAAGTTGGGATAAATTCCCCTTCTTAAGGTTTTTGAGCCTAAGTATATCTAGTTGTAATGTTTTCTTGAGCGTTTCCTTATAATTTGCTTTCTTTTTTTAGGTAAAATCTTTGATGCAAATGTGTGGTCTGATTTTACATGTTCTGGATCCAAGGCAGGAGAAGTTTCAGGAGGAGCAGGATTAGACAATCTTTTGAGAGTGATCTATATCTTTGGACTTGGTTTCTTAAAGATGTTCTGGACACTAGATACATAGTAGACAGCATCTTTTTGTGAATATTTTTAACTAGAGAATCAGACTTTGGCATAGAAGGAGGTCAGCTGTAATGAAAGGGAGGAAATGGTTCTCACAAATTTGTTGTTATGCTAATTGATGCCAGTTGTTGTGATGCACTGTAATTTAGCTATTTACTGATCGATCTTTTATAGCAGAGTTAAATCAGTGAGATATTGAAAGTTGAAATAACAGTAGTTTTGAATTGTGTCTGCAATTTTGAATCTTAAGTTTTGTTTATCTTGGAATTCTGCTTAATATTATTTAAATCCCTGGAAAGAGTGAAAAGTATATAAAACTTTTGCCGTGTTTACTCTGTGGGCCTGAGGTTTTTCATGGAAATTTCTCTATGATCTCAGAGAAGATATGAAACTGTAAGGGTTTGGCCAAAACAAACTTCAGTATCAATAACTCCATCAGTTAGCAATGATAATCTGCTCTGGAAGAATACAAAAAAGTGTCTTTACTGGGACAACACTCATTTTTTAT